>JAGDQP010002633.1:0-44486 GCA_022664845.1 Lepisma saccharinum | reverse complement strand
TATTATGTTTTTAGGTTTTATATATCTAGGGCGTTGTCAATTTTATTGTTGGTCCAACGCCGTGTTGGCCTTGTGCGGTGCCAATCCACGATACAGTTTTTTTTACAAAAAATATTATTTCACAATTACTTCATTATTATCAAGATTTGTGTTTTACCGTGTTGGTCGTACGCCGGATATTATTGTTGGTCTAACGCCGTGTTGGTCCAACGCCGTGTTGGTCAAACGCCGTGTTGGTTCAACGCCGTGTTGGTCAAACGCCGTGTTGGTCCAACGCCGTGTTGGTCCTACGCATGTAACCCCTTTTAAAGACTTCCAGTATTGCATAGAGAAACAAAATTATTTCTCATTTTTATTAAAATTATGTTTTCTCTTCAAAACTTGTTTATTAATAGTAAATAATGTCTTCCTAAAATTCTATCTTACACATAATTAATTTATAACAATGCACAAGAATTAAAACAACTTGAGGTTTACAATATCCCACCAGACTAACGACGCCTGTTTTTAACGCCAGACTAACGGAAGGTTAAGCCGGCCGAGCGGTCTGCGGCGGTAGGACATCGACTCGAAGGTCCCGGGTTCGAGTCCCGGCAGGGGCATGAGTGTGGATTTTAAAAGCTAAAGGCGAATCGTGACGGGCCGAAGTCCAGAATTACTACACTGGCCCATATAAAAAAAACAAATTTACCAAAGTTTTACTAACGGAAGGTTAAAGCTTATGCAAAGATTGGTGCGGATACATATAACGGCATGTAATCAAATATAAGAAAATGAATTTTGAAGTACGCTGGCTATACACAATTTGGTTGCTTGGGGATAGTGATGCCCAAAATATTTTCTTATTGTGTCGGATAATATCAATGCCAAATTTTATGCGAATACGTGAAACGATATTTAAACAATTATGTTTTTTTTAAAAGGTTGGCAACACTGACAACTGCAGTGCTTAGCAACGGGCACACCTACAATATTTACCTATTGTGTCGAATAATGTATGTACCAATTTTGGTACAGGTCGCTCTAACAGAATTGAAGTAGACTTAACTTGAAAATTTGAATTTTTAACTGGGTTAGTAATGCTTACTTACTGTACTAATCAAGACGGTTACGGCGCTCAGACCTACTAGCATTTCAATCATTTCAATTCTTTGGCATTCTCCATTTATCATCCCAGTTCTCTCTAGTTCTCACAAAAACTCACTTGTCAGTAACTAGATGGGGGCCATAAACTGCTGGATTCCTCGTAGTCTTAAAGGGTAAGGAAATAATTATATGACAGGAAGGTCCGTTTTGATCGTTTAACATAGTTCATTTGTTCCGCTTAGATCTCACTAACTGCGACCAGTGATTCTACCAGACTCTCCCGGGGGGTATCACACACACCCATTTTAAAGTGTTTGTGGTTAGAAAAGTGACTGAAACCGTGCAAAACTTCACTTACACCCTTCCCAAAACTTAAAATCCTAACGGAAACCCTGATTCCAAGTCAAACAGAGTCATACACCGTTAGATTTCTCGTGGTTTTAACGGATGGGGAAAATTAAGAGTTTATTTTTATTGTTTAAGATATTTCTTAAAGGAATATTTTATATTATACTGAAGCGCTCTGGTTTTGTCTATAAAATATTTTCTTAGTTTGTTCGTTTTATAATGCACTCACATTCACTTCACTACGCATATCAAACACTACATTTACAGGTTCAAAAACATATCTCCCGAAAAAATATTTCGAGATAAATCGGCTTTAAAGTTACAGAGTCGCTAGTGTTAGTTATTTTTAAGCAATTAACCGTTAACTGATTACTCTAGATTATATTCTTAATGCAGACATCGTTTCACACAGATATATCTACAATGAATTACCTACCACGTGCACAAAATATGAATTATATTTATTATGCATCTTCAAGGCAGTGTTTCAGATAGTTTTTGTTTGTTTGTTTGTTTTGTTTTTTTCATGTGCGCTGAACAACTTGATTTCAACATTGTCTTTGTAGAGCAACGTATGTACAATAGAAATTAGTTAAGATTCGCGTTTTTATTTGTTTCTAGCTTGTTTCATTATCCGCCAGAGGTGCTGTAATCTGTTTTATGCATGTATGTCCGACATTTTGACATCTACTCTCAGATGATTTCATTGCTACTTCTCTAATGAGTTCTAGACAGCTCTTGTCGCTTTTCTCTAATGTTTCGCAACAATAGCAAGTGTATTACCTGATTTTAATATGTTGTTTATTGTGTTTCTAAGTCATCTAGAAGAGAAAAGCCATATCTTCAAAATTTTGGTACTGAATGCAGAAGGAATGTTCAATAGCGAAATTGCTAGATGGATCGATCATAAACTGTCGAACATGGGTTAAAAAAGTAAACAGAATCTAGGATGTCAAGTTTAAAGTATTGGTGCGGTCACAGGAAAGAAAACTAGTCCCATGTTGTGTAGGACAATGAAAATGATAGCAATGCACAAAATAAAACTGAGTTCTATGATGAAACAAGAATTGGAACATATAACTTCACACCAAACAATACTAAGAGGCCTTTCTGTAAAGACCATTAAGTAAAGAAAGACTGCAAAGGAGCCACGTTTGCCAAAAAGCACATTTAGTAACACTGTTAGATAAAGATTTGTTGGCATGCGTATGAACATTGGATAACTGAGGATTGAATGAATTTGATTTTCTCAGATCAAGAGAAATTTACTATGTTTAGTAATGGTGGTGGTTTGAAATTGTGGATCGAGTTCCAAGAGGAATTAAAGAAGCATTGTGTTATGCAAGCGAAGTTCAGCGAAAATGTAACGATATGGAGAGGAATACTTCCAAAGGGGAGGGATGCATGAAGATTTGAATAGGAATCATCTATAGATTAGCATACTATGAAATACTTTAAAATTGGATTTTGAGTACATGTATGGAGGATTTTACTGTGAAAACCTTGGACGATTAATATTTCCTCATGATATTGCTAGTTGTTATAAAATGTAGCGTTGTACAGCAGTGTATCCCAGATCTGGTCACTCAGCAGTTACACTGGCTTCCCAATTCACCTGATATGAATCCCATTGAGAATTTCTGGTCTATTATGGCTTCAAAACTTTCTAAACATTGATATACTAGTAAAAGGAAATAATGTACAAAATTGTTCATGTTTTGTCAATCAAAATTTAGCTTAGTACACGTCAGAAACCACAAATAATTCAAGCCCTCAAAACAACTCGCAGTGGATATACAAAGTACCATGGCAAACTGATTTCCAGCTGATATTAAGTAAAAGTTAATGCATAATACTGTTTCTCAATGCAACAATTAAATACTGTCCCCTTGTTATAATTGTAATTAGGTTAGATCTCACTGGAATTTTTATTCGATAAATCCTGTCGGTGGGAATATTTTTGGATCAAAGTGTACGAGAGTTAAAGCGACGAATGAAATTGAACGCTGGACATGTTGTATATATTATTAAGATGTCTAATAGATGCGCTTACGAATTGTTTAACACTTTATTACCATGCTGCTTATAGGATTTATGCTACAAATATTTTAAAGTATTATATTGTAGGACGTATTACATTACGACATTTAGAAAGAAGTATTATTCTGCAGCCGACAACAACAGTTTCACAAGACCCGATATAAGCTACAATTTGTAATTTTTCTCTACTAACTTCAAAAATTGTACATCCTCATTCACAGGCTTTACACTTGTACAAGTAGAGTAAAGTAAGTATACATTATACACTTTATATTTGAGTTTTAAAATAAAATTTTCTATCCAATGAACAGCTCTTACAACCTGACATTAGGCACCACGGTTTGAACTTCTGACCGTACCCTCGGATAACTGATATAGAAACCACACATTTCAGTTCAAAACCGTACAGTTAGCAACCATATCCGGCAAACATATTTTGATTATATATTTGTAAATTGATTTGTGTATTCACCCGAAGTTGTAAAAATAATGAAATTGCGAAGACTAAGATGGGCAGGCCATGTATCTCGGATGGGGTAAAAATGATTATATTCCATCGTGGTTGGTAAGCTGTAGGAAAAGAGACGTCGGGAGGATATCAGAAGGGATCTTCGAGAAGTAAGTGTTTGTGATGAAAACTGACTTAATCTTGCTCAGAATAGAATCCTATGGAGAGCGTTTTTTTACTGCGGCGATGAACTCGCGAGTTTCGTAAGGCATAGAGTAAGTAAGTACTTACACTTTATAGATCAACCATGCTTCATATTACAACCTACTTATAATAAAGAAGTGTTGAATGTGGTGCGCTACGGTTTACAAAGAATAATGAGCAACTAGCTATGTTAACCTACGAACAAGTTTATATCTTTGCACCCACTAACTGAAACATACTGTGTCAGGATTGTATCAGGAAGTAGCAAATATATTTTCTCTATGCCTCTATTCGGAATCATATAGTTACTGGACAAAATATTGGAAACTCTTGTCCAAAGTGGGGCATTTGTAACGAAGCTTGGTGCAACTAAGCACTGCGTAATTCTACCGTCTTATATTTGTTGCAAGTGGGTTAAATGGTGCACTAATAGTAGAGTAAGGTAGTGTGGGTTTGGACGTTGTGCAGGTGTGGTGTCCGATTTAACGCAGTTTCAAAGAGGTCTAATTGTGGGTGCCCGTCTAGCTGCAGCGGCATCTGTGAGCAAAACAGCGACGTTTCGTGGTATAACACAAGGCATGGTTTCGAAAGTCCTGACCGCATGCACAGTGCAAGGTAAAATGGTCGGCGAAGCACAATAGTGGTCGTGGTTGAAAGGAGAAGCTGCATGATAGAAATCGCCGGGCGTTGAAGCGGATTGTGAGGCCGCAAAAGCAGACAACGACCAAGAAAGTGACTACAGTACCTAAACACCCCAGTGCCGTTCGAAACAGTGAGGCGGGAACCGCATAAAATTGGTATCCATGGATATGTTGCTATTACCAAACCCCTTAATAACAGAGAAGAGTTCTCAAAAGCGACGTGCATGATGCAACGCCCACAAAACCTGGATGTTGGAGGATTGGCAACGTGTCGTGTGATCGGACAAATCACCCTTTACCCTCTTCCCCACCACTAAACGCTTGTTTGTTGGCGCACACCACCTGACGCATACCATGTGGGCTGTCTCTGCCCGCTTGTCAAACATGGTGGCGGCTCTATTATGGATATTGGTCAGCCCTCTTGTCACATTACACGGTTCGGTCACCGTAGCAGTGTATAAAGAATTCTTGAGTAACCAGGTCGACCCAATGGTGCAAACTTTATTTTCAGAAGGGAATGCCATATTCCAGGAAAATAAGGATGATAATACCACTGGACTTTTCAAGAGTGGTTTCACGAGCATACTGATGAGGCTCAACATCATCTTTGGCAAGCGCGTTCCCCAAACCTGAATATCATCAAGCCTCTGTGGAGAGTTTTGGAAACCAGAGTTAGGCGTCAATCTCTACCTCCTTCCTATAGAACCTGAGCTAGATAGAGGCTGTGCTGTATGAAGAGAATCACTTCATAATTCCACTCAAGCCATTCAGGACTTATATCGGTCTATTTCATGCAGAATTCAAGTTGTATTGCGTGCTAAAGGTGGACCAACACAATACAAAAAACTCTGTCTTCCATAAGTGTTTCTATTATGTTGTCCAATACTTGTATGTACATTTACCCTCAGTAATTCCACGCAAGATTCATCAGATATGGATGTCGATTTACTTGAAAATCGAGCGTTCACTATCCTACCTAACCCTTCGGACTCAATTTTTAACGAAGTAATTAATAAAACTATGGCATCTCAAACTATATCATTACCCCAGTAGCACATACACGTGTTTTGAACGTTGATTTTTGGTTAATTTCGTTGGATAACCGTTATCGGTTGAAAAAGTACGTTTAATTCTAAATCATATTTCAACAAAGACTTGATATATTTCATAAAGTGCTAGTTTAACGTGGTATAGATTTCGTTTTGGGATTCTTTCTAATTTGAATAAAACTTGTAATTAATAGCTAATTGAATGCCATTAACTATTATTTTGTGTCCTCTCATGTTGAAAACACGTTGAATTTTAATCTCTATTCCCACGAAAATTTGATTTCGTTCATAGGACGTTAATATGACGTGTTTTTAACTGCTATATAGAACTGTGCTCTAGATTATCTTTCCAAGTAAATTGCATAAAATTGTGCTAAGAAACGAATAGAATAAAATTAACTACGTTCTTCATGTTCTCATTTGCATGTTGAAAACAGATTGAATTTTTAACTATATTTCAACGAACCTTTTATTTCGTTAATAGGGCGATAATGTGAAGTGCTTTCAACTATGACATAGATTTCGCTTTATACGCGTTTTTCTAAGGCGACATTTCACAGTTATTGAAACATACAAATTGAATAGTGCAGCGTTGGTCAAAGTGTTAAAGAAGGAAAAATGTACATACATAACAAAGAAGGAAAGTATTCTCTATTCTTATTCTTACATGATTGTGAAACGACAGATCTGGATTTGTGGCGGCTACTGTCAAGACTGCCCGTCATAGATACCGTAAAAGAGTAGTGATTTCCAAGGTAGATCCATGAATGAGGGGATAAGGCGACGAGCTACCAACGACGAGTGTGGAACGTTCCAACTTCAAACCCTGCAACAGACATTTGAATAATTTACTGTTGGAAAATTAATACCGTATATCATGATGAAAACAATGAACAAAGTGTAACTTAATGTATATACCAATAAACAGTAAACATGCTCTGTTTTAGCCAACTGAACTCGGTTCTTCATCGTTCGCTTCTTGATTTCAACTTGTTTCTTCTGAACCATTATTCAACGTCGAATAAACCAATGAAGAGATGGACATTTCGGTACTTTTACTACGTTAAAATAACGTTTCGGTACTAACGTTTAATCCACGTATTTTCAACGTATATGAGCTTCTGGGGTACTATATCTGGGAGAAAACAAGACAAGTCGGTAGCTTATACAGTCAGTAACAGTCTTGTTTCTACACGCTAGATTTGACATAATCTCTCATTTATCAGCTCAAATCCAACATTCATCATAATTGCATTCAATATTTGTCAAAAACATAGATAAAGAGAGTACTGCGTTGTTTTCTAAATGATTGAAACTAGTATAATAAGTTCCTCTGAAGTAATATACGATGAAAATATTACAGATTTTATGTAACAGTCTTGTTTGTATACTTGAACCTACGAGCATCATTTACCGTGCAGTCTGCTTTGTTGTTGTTTTTTTTCTCACTTCTCATCAACACGGTCAGTTACTGGGCGGTTTGTCCGTTATTTGTGTGCTTATTCTGTGTACTAGTTAGTAGAGGATATCAATTTTGAAAGAAAGAAAGAAAGAAACTCATAAATTATCACAGGAGACAATATTATGTGTTTCTTGAGTCGATTAAACGATGAAGGACTAAAAGCTTGATTTTCTCATTAAGCCTGTTTTGTAAAATTCAATTCCTTGTTTTCTATCGCCAGCCTTCATATAGGACAAAAGATAGATAAAGGAATAACCAAATGTGTGTAAGGTGAGTATAACCATAGTAGATTATTGGAATACATCTTCTAGAACATTTCACCGTACATTTAGGCTATGAATTAAAAAGAAAACAGTGTTAAATGCTATTTTATTTCGACTTACGGGGTTGCTGAGACACATCCTCACTATCTGAACAAAAGATTTTTTTAGAATTCTGAATCGTACCGTGCTAACGTTTCTCTTTTGATAGAATTACCCCAGCTTGCATCCACTTCATTTTGTTGCGCATTTGATATGTGTAGTAGCATCTTTCATCTTCCTGTATATGTCGCTTTCATTATTTCCTCTCCCTTATTGCTTACCAAATAAATGACGTCCTGATATGGCATGAAGAGTAATTACGGCTTCAGAAATTATAGATTCAACCTTCAATTCTTAATTAGTTAGATCAAACGTTTTCAAACTTGAAACAAAAAATGTCATTGTCCTATCTTTGGGTATTAACTTCATGTAAGCCATTTGGAAAGCAACACTCCTCCATGATTCGATTGTCGCTCGGGTTTATCCATGATAGTTCTCCATCAACTTAATATCACATCATATAGTATTCTAATCAAGCAATAATTCTTTAAAAAAGTATGACTACAGTAATGCATGGTTCAAGTCAAGAAACACTACATACACTCTTCTATACGTTACATAGAAACTGTTGATACAGAAAAGATCCTACCAAGTTTGGGAGCTGTGCAAAAGTATATATATGAACATTTTATCCATTCCATTCCAATTGACGTAATTATTTTCAATTGTCTAATACCGGTTTCAATAAAGTCAGGCAAATACATTCAATAGGTTAATTCAATTTCCTATGATTTCAAGAAAAAGCCAATTTTATTAACTACTTAATAATTGTTAAGTAAAATTATCTTTTATGATATACAATAAAATATTATCAGCTTGTTCCAATGCACCTGACGCGATCAGATAGCTGCTTTCCCTTAAAAAGATGTTAAGTCACTGCCTTAATGGTTTTATATGCGAATCCCTGTTTTGGCATCGATGTAATTAACTAAAAACGGAATGACCCAAAGTCTGGTCTTAATAGAATGGTCTATACAAAAAAAAGTTTATCAATACTTCCCATCAAGTCGTCGTTTGTTAACATATGTAATGCATATGAACGTATCATACCCTTCCTTATATGTAATCGTCAATTCATAATTGTCTTTCTGATTGTATACATGTAAAGGAGTAAAAAAGTTACACCAGGGCTCTAGCTACAATCGGCTAAGGAGGAAAAAGGCAAATGTTAGTTCCTGTTAGATTTATTTTAAAATCTGAAATCTGAAAGAAAAAGAGTTCGAGTTCACACAAAAAAATATCAAAACCCAATCTTGGATTCTTTCTGAGTCCTACCATTTTGTCCCAAACATTTTTTTATGTTTAATTTTGTGTAATAACAAAATACTTTTTTTTAAAGCTACAAGTTATAAAATATAAGTTGAGAACGAAACGTTTTTAAAAAATCATGGAAAACTTTTATTTTTTTGTCAAACAGAAAAACATCAAAGTGAAAATCTTTTTCTTGTGAAACAGTTTTCTGTAAACGAAAAAAACAAAACGGGAAAAGGGTTTTATAACAAGAACTTTTATTTTCTTTGCCAAACAAAAAAATTGAAGCAACAAGTTTTGTAACTAATAATCTTTTGCGAAACCAGAAAGCATAAATCACTTTTGTAAACTTAATTAATTTTCGTGTGAAAACAAAAATAAAACAATATTTTTTTCGTGGAAACAAGAAAAACAAAGCAAAACGAAAAAAGCAGTTTTGTTACTAAAAAACTTCTGTAATTTTTATTTGATTGCGTGTTGAATATTGTAGAAGTTGCGAATTCCATCTTCCATGTTAGGACAATGTTTTCTTATTTTAAAATTAAACTTTTCTCTATTTCATAGGTGTTCTACGCGAGAGTCTTAGTGCTTCCAATATTGTTCTATTCAAGACAATTACATAGATCCTTGGTTTTATTTCTATACCAAAACGTTACACTCAGTGACAATCTTTGTTACTGCATGTCCATAAGTATTCGCTCACTGGATTCGGAGTTTGTTACCGTCTCCTTATAGGTTGAAAGAAATTTATACAGCACTTGGATAAAAACAGTGCAGGTTTCAGTAAAGCTTCGGTAAACACGCAAAGTTAATTAACTGATTTGTTATTAATGTTCTAGTTTAACAAGGGGTCGTCACCACTTGTGTGCCATCTGGAAACAAACCCGGAATCCTTAAATTACAAGGCAACAAGCGTTACCATTTGCCCTGCCGGAAACACAAAAATTGTTCACCACCTGCGTCTGTAGTTTCAACTAGACAATGGCCCTTGCTCCAAGTTCGCCTAAGTCAGAAAGTAATTCTTGTCCATAATTTATTTAATACGACAAGCAAACAGATAATTTCAACCGACGTTAAAATTATACAATCCTACAAAGCACATGGAAATCTGTATATGTTTTATTTTAACAATACAGCTTGATTTTATGTAACCCAGCACAGCACAATTGTATTACAGGTTGTATATAGTTCAGGGGTAATAAACTATCATAAAATTAAAGTCTATGTGCATGTACATTCAACCATTATATTTTGCTGAATATATATCTTAGCAGTGGGCAGGTTTTAGCTTTGGACATGGTAGATTGATCGTAGTATCCCATGTGGTATGCAATCTAGCAGTACATGTGTTTCAGTGACCGGGTTCGGTTCTGACACAATCAGTTGAGTATAAAGTTGGAGTCCAGTGTGTCGTGCGTTGACAATATCCTATGTAGCATTACTTAGGGTTTCTAGTGGTCATATTTCAGCTCTGGTACATTAACTAAATATAAGTAACCTTGACTTGTATAGTAAAAAAATCATAGTTCAGCGTGTAGTGCAGGTTTCTCCATTAAGTGAATTCGATTTCAGCCCTTCGGCATCTTTATTTAATTTCTGATTAATCTGATCAGTCTGAATATGGGCCGTATATCAAAATATCTGGCAACAAGAAAACGTTAAAACTAGGACGTTAACCACGTTAAAACGTTAACCACATAAAGTTAAAGTGGAGGATTTTTCAATCCAATAGACAACAATCCTTGCAGACGCTGCTATCCATGAAATCAATCATGTTTAACCCTTAATACCGCAAGGTATTTTAGTTACACAAAACCACAAGGTGTGTCCAGTGGACACATACCGAATTTTGACCTCATTTCGTTTGTAAAACGTAATTTCTTTATTTAATTTGTTCATTAAACATTTTACAAATGCAATTCAGTACAAATATATATCATTACGTTCTTGTATAAGCTAAATATTCAGTGTTTCCAACTATTATACTATCTTATATACACGACTTATTTAAAGAACTAAACACAAATATGTTCTTGAATAGATATGTTTTGGTACGTCATTGACACTGTTACCTTTTGATGTGCAAACATAACCCATCCTTGTGAAAACATGAAATATTCAGTGTTTCCATCTCCTAGTACTAGCTGACACACAGGATTCATTAGAGAAACTAAACACACAAATGCTTTTTCATATATATGTTTTGGATATATTCAGTTACATCACATTCGAATTGTTGTACATGTTCTGTCAGACTTTCATTTGGCACATTGCAGGCACTTACTGATAACACTTGAATACTCAGAGCAGACATTCATTTTGCAAATATCACACACTTGTCTCTGCATTCTGCATTTCTTCGAGTCGCACATATAACATCTTCTCTTGGGCGTAGGTTTCTTTGTATCAACACCTGTGGATGATACATCTGACTGGGCTACTGGAACACCTCCTGTTACATCGATTGCTGTTAGAATAGGTCTCTGCAGTCCTAATTTCCTTCTTCGATGGATTTGAGGGAGAACCAACGATTCTGCCAACTCGACGAGAAACATATGGCTTCTAGAGTTCGTTTTTCTTACGTTCCGCTGAGGACTGATGTTCAACCACACAACATAGGCGGCAACAGCTGATACATCCAAAAGATTCATAAAAATTGCCAAAGGCCATCGATTGGTTTTTCTTTTGCGTGAGTAGCAGTGTACTAATTGATCTAGAGTATCAACCCCTCCTTTTGATTCATTATAATACAGTATCATTTCCGGTTTTGCTTTCTTTCTCAACTACAATATCGTTAGTGTTGTGCATACTTGACAAAAGGATAACAGACTTTTGGGACAGTATGATACTAATGTAAAATCACTTGTAAACCTAAAAATGGATGATTGTTCACTTCTGGTCTTGTTTGGCTTCAGTTCTTCAGGAACAAAAGGTTTATTTTTTCTCGCAGTCGCGCTTTTATTTTGGTAGCAGCTGGAGCGTCCTTCTTCCAACGAGTACGATTTTTACTTATATACTCATTTGCACCTGAACAAGAAGGTACTTGAATGTCATTATCACTGTCCGAAGCACTTTCTTGATCTTCGACATCACTTGCAGCACTCACGTGATCCGTCTCACTCGAGTCACTTTCAACTGCTTCATCACAGACAAATTCTTCATCTGAATTTATACTATAATCTGAACACGATTCATCAGCTGCAAGTATTTGTTCGATTTCTGCTGAGTTCAGTTTTCTTTTTGACATATTTATGTAAACAGTTTACTCATAAACACAAAAAGCAGCCCTTCATTGTATAAATAATCTGGAATAACTTTCACCGCCAATAGCTAGGGGAAACAATTGAATGTATATAAGAGCATAACAATATTGCCAGCTACCTCTGTCAAGGAAATACTTACATCCAGCAGATGTATTGCTAAACGTGAAATATAAAAAAATGTAAAAAGAATGAATGAATGAATGAAAATGTAAGGAGGAACGAGGGGAATGATAAACGATTGATGATTAGTAAATACAAAAATTTTAAATGCAATTTTTAATATATTTTAAATGTGTGTCCATTGGACACATATTGCGGCATTAGCGCACTAAACGTTTTACTAGGGCCATATGCTCCAGAAAGCAAAAGGAAGTATCAAACTACTTTGGTTTTATAACACTACTGAATAGTTAGGAGCATAGCTAGAAGGAAAATAAAATTCAGAGAATAATAAATATACAGCTTTAAAAAAAAGTAACACTATGTGTCCATTGGACACACCTTGCGGTATTAAGGGTTAAGGATCATATAAAATGCAATTTTTAAAGGTGGCAATAAAAACAATCAAGTATTTTAGATATGGCTCCTGTTTTACTTTCTCCCTCTCCTCTCTCTTCTTGCTTCAGATCTCAAGGAATATAAACAACATATGATACTACTAGCAGGGAGGGGGAATGCCTTTTCTTAGTGCCAAAGTTTATATGTGTGATGTGTTTACATAATTTCTTCGGTTTCCAGGAAACCTCCATCGGAAGACGTTTGTTTCCTTTACCGACAAAATGTGTTGCATCGCGACCATACTCAAGCTATTTGGAGTGGTGTGACTTCGTTCACAAGGTAAGGTGTCTGGATTATATCTGTAAATTAACTATCTGTTTTGCAAAATACTTCTTAACAAAGTACAAAAATTTCTTGAAAATAGTGCTAGGGAATTACTTAAATGATGCTACGGTCTACATTCCTAATATTTTAACGGGTTCAAAACCTGTTTCCAGTGCAGCGAATCACTTTTCTCTCCTCTTAAAAGGCTTCAAACAAGAAAAAATATAATTCCATATTGTTAACATTAGAGGACAGTTAAGTCAGTAAAATCCAATCGCCCGGCCTCTGAGAAGCACATATACAACATCTCTTCATGTCTTCTTTCTCACTACTAGGAGATAAATGCACATCGCGTATAAATGCCGTAAGTTTAATGTGTTTCCAATATACATTCATAAGGCATTTTAACAATAAATATTCTATCAATCGGCTCCCTGGGAAGGTAAAAGCAATATTGATTTATCATTGAATACCATATAAGCATGATCTAGAATGTAATTAGGTGTTTCAACTTGGAAAAATGTCCATTGTTTCCCATAAGATTATAACTATGTCTTCTTCCCTTGTCTTTAAACCAAACAGATTACTCCCTGCCAGTCAAAATTTCTTCCTTCCCATAAAAACAGTAAACAAATCTTTTTTCAGCTAAGCATCCCACAAGACCAACATTCAATTTTGATCACAAAATATGGTTTCTTCAGACATCTAATATTTTATCAACTCAAACTCTGACGCCTTTCATTTATTGTATATTAAATAGCTTCCACTAGTTTTGTCAAGCCTAACGGATAAGGCTTTCCAGTAATAGGTCCTGGACTCGGTTCCCGGCAAAGACATAGACTCATCATAATAAAATGCGTCACTGGCTGTCAGTCTTACAAACGTCGCTCAATTTTAATCAAATAGTGTCCTAAATCGCAAGATCTTGTGTGCATTCAACACCCACGCCACATAAATGGCACATGGAGGCTTCATATTTACTTGTTCTACGGCTCAAAGTAAAATAAAGTCGCACGCCTTTACCTTCCGAGGTACAACTAACAATTGACTAGGCGCCAAGCCTGACAAAAAGTCTCCAGTGTCCTGGCCACTCAATTATTACGCATCGTTCAAATAAGCTAGGTTCTAACATAAAAAAGTCGTCTTAAATCTTCTTTATAGAAAGGCATAACTGCTTAGATTCAACTTAATAAATATAAGCATGCCTAATTCCATAAAAAGATACAAGCTGCTTTTAGCCTAGTCAAACTCATTGATTAAACAGTGTCTGCACCCACCAAAGTCTTTCAACGAAGCCTATTTTATCAAAATCTATAGAAAAGTTAAGCATATAACAAATAATTTATAACGCAATGCCAAACATCATGGCAATATCACATTCATAAACTTCAATTTGATATTTACAGAAGCAAGATTAAAACATCACAGTATGTCTTTACTATATTCTTTATTTCCAAGTTGCCGGTTCATAATAAACTAAAAATCCTGTCTCATCCAATTTATTAAACATTTCGGTTGGACCAGTGGTTAGCGTTGTTGGTTATGGATTTCCATTGCAGGCACTGTCATCTTTTCCCCAACACCAGTCTAGTGGTTAACGTTACCGATTCTATTCCTAACACTACCAAGGATTATTTCCAAGGTTTGTACAGTGCTGATCACGATGGGCACTGATACGGGTTCTATCCCCGGCATTGCCAAAACAAGACCTGTCTAGTGGTTAGCATTCTTAAATGTAGGCTCCATTCCAACAATTGTCAAGATTTTTTTCCAAGACCTGTCTAGTGGTTAGCGTTGTTGACTACAGGTTCAATTTCCGAGGTATCCAAGGTCTGTCTAGTGGTTAGCGTTCTTAAATATAGGCTCCATTTTGGTGACTGGGAAGCGCTTTTTCTCTAAAACCCGTCTAGTGGTTAGCTTTGTTGGTTGCAGATTTCCATTGCAAGCACTGTCAATTTCTTTTTCCAAGATCAGTCTAGTGGTTTGCATAGTTCAATATAAATTTAATTTTTGGCGTTCTCATGGATTTTTCCAAGGTCTGTCCAGTACTGATCACGATGGGAACTGATATGGGTAATATTCCAGGCATTGCAAAACAAGACCTGTCTAAGTGGCTAGCGTTCTTAAATATGGGCGCCGTTCCCAGTGCTGCTAGGGGCTGTCTAGTGGTTAGCGTTGTTGACTACAGGTTCGATTCTCGAGGCCTCCAAGGTCTGTCTAGTAGTTATAAGTTCGATTTCCATTCCTACAATTGTCAAGAATTTTTTTTCGAAGACCAGCCTAGTGGCTAGCTTTGTTGGGTACCCACAATTTTTCCAGCGTCGGTCTAGTGGTTAGCGTTCTTAAATATGGACTCCATTCCCGACCATTATAATTTAATCATTATACGCTACACTCAAAGGGTGTAACTATAAGTTTCTCAAATCACTGAAAATGTTATTCTACTCAATTAATGACATCAGCCGGATTGTAATTTTTCAAACCTGAATATGTTTCTAGATTTGTAAGACCAAAGCAGCCTACAAATAGAATTCCATTTCGATACAGTCTAAAATCAATTTTGGTCACAAGTCAAACGTTGCTAATTATTTCAAACCAATATTGTCAATGCCTACGAACTCCAATTTATTTTTCACATCTTACACTCTGACTGGGATAGGTTTCTGTAGAAGATGGGGAAGGTAGCGACCAGGATACTTATTAAGATATCATCCAGGCATTCATCTGAGAGCATAATCATCTTCTGATGATGTGTATTAGACCTCGTGTATGGACCTCATTCGAACTTAAGTCCTCTTATTCAACAAAAGTTCACATGGCAATACATTCTTACCTACAAGGCATAATATTTCTTTTCAACATGTGTTGTCTACACAACACATACTAGCAAAATCTCAAAACGGAACCAACATATACAATAGGACAAAAAAGTTATTTAAATAAACACATAATTTCCTGCTCTGGCTGGGAAGAAAACTAAAATATACTAACATAAACAAATTTTCTCTACATGGGAGGCCGAAACACAATATTCGCAGTTTCCGGTAGCGACAAAACACATAAAATATACAAATTTTCAGCCAATGTTTACACAAGTGCAGCCCTAAAACACTTGGTCCCATAAGCAACAATAAAATAAATAATTTTAAACAAATATATTGAATTTATTTGTTTGTTCTCAAACCAAGTAATTCATATCAAACCAATTCGTTTGATACCATTGGATTTTTATTCAATACAATTTTAGTTCTCCCATATTCAACACTCTATAGGCTGCACATTCCGAATTTATTTTATTGTCATGCAAATCAAAATATTACATTTTTATTCTATAGTAATTTTCTTATAATATAATTCCAACCATACCACGCAATATCTACCCATTCCAAATTTATTTTATTGTCGTACAAATCAAAATATTTAATTTTTTCAATGTACCACCTAAATTTTCATACCAGGTGCAGGCAAACACTTCCTAGAGGGAGGAGAAAGTCTGGGGCGGTCAATAACTACATAAACACGCCAATTGGGGCTTCCCTAAGTGTGAAATTTAAGAACTTTACGGAGGAGGGGCGATGGGGGAGGTCTGACACCAAAATTGATATCTTCTACTCTAGTTCCGTCACTTGTGCATAAAATGGGGCCGAGGCAGAAACTTAGTGATGATTTGGAGGAGGTGATTTTAAATTTGGCTTTGAGAGGTCTTGGTTTACGTGAAATCGGGAGGCAAGTAAAAATAAACACATTCAACTGTTCATTTTATAGTTAATAAATTCAAATTTCGTGGCACCACCAAAAAGCTGCCAAGAAGACCAAAGGAGAAGAAGTTAAATGAGAGATGGTTGTACGCCAAGCAAAGATAAATTCTAGATTAAAGGCGCGTTAAGTCCGAGTAATGGCAGAAGAAGAGACAGGTAAGAACATATCGAATCAAACTGTACGTCGAGTCTTATGGAACTATGGTTATCACGTACGAGCAGCACGGAAAAGAACATTTGTTAGTAGGAAGAACAGAATTGCTAGACTGCAGTTTGCTACAGAACATGAAAACAAAGACCAGGAGTTTTGGAACAAGGTAATGTGGTCTGATGAGACACAAATTAAGCTCTCCGGTTCTTATGGCAGCCACCGGGTTTGGTAAAATGTTAATGGAGCCTATGAAACTGCTGACACTATTCCAACCACTAAGCATGGTGGTGGCTCCATAATGATTTGGAGATGTATGTCAGCATAGCATGGAGTGGGGAGCATTCATTTTATTGACGGCAATATGGATAAGTGAGTTTACCTCGACATTCTGAAGCAAAATGTTAAGGAGAGTGAAGCTAAAATATGGTTGGCGGACACATTCATGTCCCAGCAAGATCGCGATCCAAAGCATACTGCTGACGTTTATAAAAGATGTTTTATCTTTAATGATCCTAAACAACTGCACACGTCAGCCCAATCTCCCGATTTAAACCCTGTGGAGCACTTGTGACATATGCTCAAAATAGGTGTGTTCAAACAGTTTCCTCAAAAGAAGAACTAAAGCGTGTAGTTGTACAGAACTGGCAGCAAATTACGTCACAAACATGCCAAAATCTGGTTAATTCAATGAAAAAACAGATGTTAGGCAGTGATAAAAACAAAAGGCTATGCAAACATTCTACTCAACTTAATTTTTGTTCCTAGAAATTTACATATTTTGTTTAGCAATTTTCATTTCTTTCCGCGATTTGTAATATTTGTACAAACAAGATTGTTACAAAAAAAAATGTTATATTCTTTTCTTTCAATTAACATAAATATGCCTTATCTCCAAATCAAGGACTTTTTAATATTGTTCTATGTTTATTAAATTGTAACAATTATTGTAAACATTACTTTCTAGAAATAAACATTTAATTTTAGAAAATTTAACACAATTCTCCTGAAAATCCGACCTGTGCAAACAAGACTTACTGACTGTATATGATTCTTATTCTTATGCAGGCCTATAAACTCCTCACCTTAAAAACGAAAAGAAAATGTGCAGCTAATAATTTTATCTTACCGTGTTACTCATAAAATAAGAATAAACCATTCTATAATCAGCGCGAATCATTACAAATATGTCAAAAGAGTATGTACTATAAAGAAAAAAATAAGATTCGTTTTCTTGGGATTGATAAGATTCATAGAATATCGAAAAGAGTTCTAAAATCGGATTGAAGGTAAAGAAGTTATTAACAAAATAAGAAAAACAGTTCAGCGGACCGTAGATGCGGTGCAAGGGAAACATAGCTGTGTTTGCCAACAGATGATAAGTATATAACTGCTGTAGTTATTTGACGATAGGAGTTCATATAAACAAGAGACGCGCGCGAGCAAAGAATCTTTCGCATTGCAGTTTGCGTTCCTGTGTAGATCGCATATCATGTTTCTGTTAGCTCGCTGTTACTGGAAAACGATGCGTCATGAATTCTCCCCCCTACCCTACCCGCCAAGAAAGAACACTGGTGAGATAGAAGAACAGAATTTGAGTAATTTCCTTTCATTACTTTTAAAGCGATCTCCTTGCTCAAACAAAAGAAACAGAAAAAGTTTTTTTTTTATTATTATTTCCTATCGTTGCATTGATCTAGCCGAGATCTTTCCAGCGACCCATCAACCTCCTTCGTTGAACTAGTAGTTCCGAAGTTAAAAGTTTTCGATAGTGTCCATTAACTACCATAGGAAAATCACCACCCTCTTATTGCGGGACTTGATCTTCCGATCTGGAAGATCTATGCGGGTTTAAAATCGCCTTGTCGACAGCTGTTCAAACGACACCTGAATCAAATTTCTAGTGTTAATAGTTTCTTTGTTAAAAATATTCAACCGACAAACAGACAAAGCAGGAATATAGCTTCGCTGCTGGAGGCGGCCGATGGCTTCAGAAATGTGCTTTGGAGAATTTCGAAATTTAGCAACTTACGGATCTATGATAGATGGACTGAAGTCATTAGTTGTTGAAAGATGGTTTAAAAAAAAAGTGTTAATAACGTAGGCTCCTGCAGACCTAGATTTCGAAGGTTTTTATCGTCGCTTAGTGTGCATTTTAGAGGTCATGGGTTAAATCTTAGCGCCCAAACATCCTGACTACGGTTTTTCCAATTATTCTCCAGCACCAGCAGACAAACGCCGGGACTGTACCTTGAAATTAAGCCCTGAACGACTCCTCCCCATATCCTTTCCCCTACCCAATCCCGGTCTGACAGTATTCCACCAAAATATTCATACTTTCTCATGGTGGCTCATTAGATTATGCTTAATATAGCGATATATCATTATCTTGCAGACTACCACTAATATTGTCTACGTCATGCCACTGAAAATGATGAGAACACTTGCACTTCTACTCCTCTTCTCTCTACCCTGCTCTATGTTTGCTTACTCGAGATTCAGAGGAGGACATTTTGGTACGTAAAAATTCTATATACTTGCTTTTAACATAAAAAACATGGTGAAAAGTACCCTTATTTTCAACTTATGTAAAGCAGTGGTTTTCAACTGCCGGTCCTCGGAAAGTTAATACATTCGAGAATTTAAAACTTATTTTGCAGATTTCGGCAGTTCAAAATCGATATAAAAGTTTACAGTTTCTTTTGAAAACAACTAGAATCTGAAGATGTTCTGACATCTTTCGAACATCAAATAAACTTCTAACTTACTGCCAACATCTTACAGGTCTTTGAATGTTTGTCCGTATAGTTTACCGGTCCGTGAGTACGAAATGGTTGGAAAACACTGACGTAAAGGACATACAGGGGTAATAAAGTACCACAGAGGAATAAAACGCATTTCTTTGCATTTACACAATACACTTTGATATGGAAAATTATTGTTTATGCTCTTTCGATATTATTAACAAAATCAAATTAAAACTTGACTTTTTATTTATTTATTGCATGAAATTATTACTTCCAAACAAAATGGACGAATTTTAGGATTTACTTTAAGCATCACTTGAAACGTCTTTTCTCTTGCAATGCTTGTTAACCATGTTCACCCATGACATTGACGGAAAATGATTATATTATGTCGTCTGCAAGTACGCCATTTGATGCAATCTATGCAAACAATCACTGTTTTATTAAGTTTAACCGGTGGACATACGGGGGTGCGGGGGTGCAGGGTAGCCATCTTGCTCACTTTTGGCAACAGATACATCTTCCAAATCTCCCTCGGTGCTCAAAACTTACTTAGAATTAAATATTCACCTCTACCACACAAAAATATGTCTTTCTCTTCCATTATAATTCTTGTCAGTTCATGCCATTTGTCTGGCTGGCCATGCTGCTAAAAATAAACATCCGATGACGACAAAAATTAGATGTTGAAACCACCATTTCCACTCGATAGCAGACTTTCGTTCAGAAAATTTGCCCCGGGGGGGGGGGCATTTCAGAGAACCGGGAGGGCGTTACTTGTACAATTAGCATTACAATAGTACGATCAATTGTAAACTACAATTTACCCGGTGGCGGTACATTCCCTCCAGAAGTGCTCCACACACCCAGAGAGGTGCCTGAAGGAAACACTGGTGGATAGCTGTCGCGTTCTAGAAAATTATAGCAGGAATATGGATACCATGTACCAGAAAAAGAAGGTTGTTATACAAGAGTTCCTTTTGTATTAATATACATACTTTATTCCTTGCTTTGTAGATGTTTAGAATGTAGGCCTCATGGGCGATCAGTACATTACCAAGATATGTGTGTTAGTTGAATATTACATACGTCAATACAGGGTATTTATAAATAACACTGACAAATTTTGGGACGTCCGAAAATATAATGTTTATTTTTAAAATATTGGAATTGACTCTGGCGGCAGTGTTGGTTGGGAGTGAAATTGAGGTCTGTTTCTACTTCAGTCTACCCGGAATAACTGAAATTTAAAGTGAGTTTTGAATGTCACTTGTTCATTGTATTTTAAATAGCGACAGGAAGAATTAATTATCCATTACCCAGGGTTGCTGGGTGCAGTCCAGTTATCATTTTTTTGTTGACATTTTTAATCTTGATCTTTTCCGTTGAAAATAATATAGTGGGGTAGACAGAAGTAAAAAAAAAAAAATACTTCCACCAATATCAGTCCTCACCGACAGTGTTGCCGTGTTCCTAACATGCATAAAGAAACTATATTTTCGGAATACACTACTATTAAACATATTTTGTTTTAAGCTTTCAGATTAAAAATTTCTTTGTCATGTTCGATGGGTAGTAATGTTGCGAGTTTTATGCGAAAAATATACACAGTTTATATAAAAAAAATACTTCTGACTCTGGCAACATTTTTTACAACCGTGTCTGATGTTTGGTTTGTTCATATATTAAAAATATTCCAATATACAGGGCTATATGTGATTCTAACGCATTTAAATATATTTTTTTAAAATAATGTTGTTGATTCTTTATGCAATGCATTTCCTTTAGTAATTTATGTTGTCAAATTTTGATTGCATGAAACGATCCATCGGGACGGGCGTAAGCCATAGTGCTGTTACCGCCCATACAATTCATTTTTATCTTATCTTATCTTATGAAACGATCCGTTCTTGAAAACACTGAACAACGATATTCGCAACATTCAAATAATTTGTAAAAACTAAGGATTCCCTATTTTGCATCGTCATTACAACGACGCCTTCAAAGAACAAATTAAGCATGTCTTCATTTAATCTTTCAACCATGAAATAATTGAATTGTTATATCAAGTAATACATTTAATGCCTTTCATGTAGAAGGTGTGTTTTATCACTATATTGTACTTTGAGGAGGACCCAGAAAACCGCATATTTTTGGTTCTGAAAAATCAAGAGCTATTCATGAGAACGAAGAGTATACCATAACATGTGACAGCCCAGGTCCAGCAAAATGGGTCTATCCTAAATATAACCGAACTACCTCGGTAAGTTTTATTTCAGTGGTTGTACACTTCAATGAATCCGTTTTTACATGATTTTCTTCAGTTCACAATGGTTCGTGGTGTCCTCAAATCTTGCAATGTTAATTTAACTCATTTCCCAATGATATTTTTATAAACCGGAAGTGACTTCGTCACGAACTATTTAATAAAAAAAAAAGTTATTTCATTGTTATAGCAATGCAATAAATGCATTGTTTCAATTTGTAATTTACCATAACAATCAGCCATAAATAAATTAGTTTAAATATTTTTAAAATTTGAATATGGATTGTTGTAAATAGAAATATATACAGATTTAGGGTCATATTTATGAATCACCCCCAAGAGGTGGGTGGCTCCCAGGAGTATATAATTTCAATGCCTCTGGCAGGCACCCACTCTTGGGGGTTATTCATAAATATGGTCCTTAATGTTTTCAATAATTAAAGTAGTATTTGGAAGGAGTATTAGTAGTAGTAGTGATAGCAGTGGTTGTAATAGTAATAATAGTAGTAGTAGTTGTTCTTGTAGGAATATTATTATAATACTAGTAGTATTATTAGTAGTAAAATCTACAGCATATCTTTACCATGGGGCCGCAGCCCTTTAAAGAGTACGGTTACGATAAAAAGGGCGCAGCCCGCCATGTGTAAGCTATTAGTGGTGAATGGCCCAATGTCTATTGCCAACATATTTTTCTTCACCCCGCACCAACGGGCGGGTAAATCAGCTGGTGCATAACTAAAAACAAAAGCCTCGGGCGCGCCAATTGAAGAATTTATAAAGTGACTGTATATGAGAGTCATGCTATTCTTTTTAGTCATGCATAAACAAAATTATTTTTTAACTTTTTAGTACAAATTGTTTAAGAAAAGTATGTCCTTAAAAAGTTTATTACTATTATTATTATTTTAATATTCGCTGCTTCAATTTCTATTTGCTCCCTTATTTCACCGCATTTACGCATGCAGAAGATGAAGATTAGGAAGAGGAATATTAGAATCAACTTTGCACCCTCAGGACCTTTTCAACTACTTAAGTTTCCGTTTATTAAAGCTGAAAACAAATATAAAATGATATAAACGATTCCATATATTGAAACACTAGCAAATATTTCATTAATAAGAGGTATAGGGGTTTTAATCTTTTACACTCAGTAAAGCCCCTTCCTACATCGCTCTCCCTTTCACTTATTTTCTCTGTGTTCTCAGTTTGCTTCGGTGAAACATTTTCTGACGTTTCAACCAGGCCATACCATATATACTCAAATTTGATGGATCTTTGAATTTGATGAATTTTAGCTGGAACATGGATGTTTGTGGATTTTAAAAACATTTCACCAATATAATAGGAACAGGGCATAACCACTAGTTATATACTAAAAGACAAAGTAAAGCTTATCAGATTCTTCTCTATCGTTTCCTCTCAAGTGATGCTACTATGATATTTTTAATATTGTGGTTGAAATGTCGAAATATGATTTCATGAGAAGGTTCCAAGTACTTTACCTGCATTTGCTTATATAGGGCAGCAAAATGACCTTCCGTTTCCGCAGATCATTCGAATTTATTTCCTTCCTTGAATTTTGAATTTTATTTATGAACTTCAAACATCTTTGACTCAAGTCAGGATGCCGCAGGGAGGTGATGGGGTAGATATGGGTCAGGGTCTTAGTGTGAAGGTACCATCACGGTATTCGCCTAGTGAAACTGGTGGAAACCCCTGGATATCTCAGTCAGGGTGGTCGGTGATAGAGTTCGAACCGCGAGAATCCAAAGTCTGCGACGTTAATGCCTGTACTTCTGGTTTAGGCATGGGGACACTTGAAGATCACACTATACCACCATAAGAAAAGGGAGTAGATAATTTTAAAAATAATAATTAAAAAGCAATTACGTGCAATTGTAACAGCCTAGTTGCTGTTCCGTTTTTATTTTTATTTTCTCCCCTCTTATTTTCTTAGTCCGTTTTGTTTCCTTTCTGTGTGTCCTCTTTAGCTCATTCTCTTTGGTTGGTTTTAGACTCTTTGAGCGTGTTTCGTTTGGATTTTTAATCGTTATCCATCTAGGTTTTCGTTAGTCACGCAGCAATGACTTGGATCTAACGCTTGTTTTTGATTGGACCCTAGTCGATGCTTCGTGACTTGTTTTTTGCTGATTGGTGTGAATCAGCCTTCTTCTCCGTTTGCTGGGAGAACTGCTCTCCCACGCCATGTTAGTTCAGTTCCAATTTTTAAAACGAGACGAGTGGATGTCTGGGCTTTCCGTCATCTGTACTTCCTAAGCCCTGTCTACGAGAGGTAGATATAATCACGAATTTATGTAAATATTTGATAATATTTCGGTTGATTTCGTTCGTTCCGGAAAATTATATTAAATCTTAGTCAAGAAGAATTAAAAACCGATACAAGTGCTACCAAGACTATTCAGCTACATCATTATTTCGGAATTCTCAACTCATTAAAATTTAATATTTTGTTTTGAGATTATTTATCCAAATGTACAGTATGTTCTAAATTTCAGTATGAGGCCGCTATTGACCGAATTCTTACATTACAAGTATCGGTTCGTTGGATTTTAATAATCATATGCCAATTTCTCGTCTCCAGTTTTCCAAATCCATTCGAAATTCCCGGTTAGCCATGTTTGACAGCTACCGCTTATTCTCATTACTTGATCAAATTAGCAACATGTCCGTTCGACCATCTTTGCGTACCGTTTTCATGTTAATAGCACTGTTCAACAATGAAAATGTAAATTGAACAAAATCACCTAATTCTTATTGATTTTGTGGTGCTTATCACGAATGTGAAAGCGAAAATCGAATATTAGCTCTGGTTTTTGTTTTACATCCATGTCTAAAAATAACGTTACAATAGTGAATATATTCGCTTTATTTGGGGTAAAAATGTCCCTGATCTGGCAACACTGGAGGAACTATACAAACGCTTTGTTTCTTTCTATTCCTTATCACATTTGTTTTCTGCTATTGTTCGAAACAACAACGCTATTGCAGTTATCAGAGTTGTTGATGTGATTTTCTTGTTGTGCTGCATATAAAAAGACAGTTTTACAAGCATATTTTTGAACAGTTCGTCTGAGCTGCTTGAAAGGACATTTTGAGTGTTTGGATAGACGAAAATGCCGCGACATTGTGTCCGCGAGCGGACAATTTCTTCTACGTGTGTGGAGAAGTAACATTTTCGTCACAAAAGCAGCATATAACACCATTAATAAGAAAAGCTTATGAAGTTTATTATGGTTGTAAAATTGGAGACCAGGATAAGGCTTGGGCAACCCACATTGTTTATAACACTTGTGCAAGCAATCTGAGAAACTGGATTAATGGGAAGAGACGTTCAATGCCTTTTGTAGTGCCTATGATTTGGAGGGAGCCAAGCGACCACATCAAAGATTGTTAATTTTGTATGGTTCCTTCTGTCCAGAAGGGAATTTCCAGGAAGAAGAAGCGGACCTTGGTATATTCTAATATTCCTTCTACAATGCGCCCAGTTCCACATGGAGAAAGACTACCTGTTCTTGACCCACCCAAAGAATACGACCTTTCTTCCGATGATGATCAAGAAGTTGTAGCTCCTGAACCAAGTACTTCGAACGACCCTGAATTTGTGGTAAACGACCTCCCAAGTGAACCACATAGACCCACTCAAGAAGAGCTAAGTGATCTAATCAGGGATTTAGACCTACCAAAAAGCAAAGCAGAAATTTTAGCGTCACTGTTAAAACAATGGAATTTATTGCAGGAAGACGTCAATATTTCAGTGTATAGGAATAGGGAAAAGAAGTTCACCTCATTTTTTTACTATGCAAGACACACTTGTGGCATGTATAGATATAAGTGGTCTCATGAAGACTCTCAGAATTAATTACGAGCCTACAGGCTCTTCATAGATTCGTCAAGGGTGAGTTTAAAGGCAGTGCTTTTACATATTGGAAATGAACTTCCTTCAATTCCAGTAGGTTATGCAGTTCATATGAAAGAATCTTATGAAAATTTGAAACGTTTACTTCAAGCCATTAAATATTATGATTTTCAGTTGGTCATTTGTGGTGACCTCAAAGTGATAGCGCTGTTGTTAGGTATGCAGTTAGGGTATACAAAATATTGTTGCTTTATTTGTGAGTGGAACAGTAGAGATCGTGCATCTCACTACGGCAAAAGTGACTGGAGTACAAGAGAAACTCTTTAGCCAGGGGTAAAAAATGTGCAACATGAACCACTTGTAGATCGTAAGCGAATTTTGCTTCCCCCGCTTCATATTAAATTAGGTCTCATGAAAAGTTTTGTTAAGAGCATGAACCAAGAGGGTGAGACCTATAAGTACTTAAGAGGAAAATTCCCTCGCTTAAGTGACGCCAAAGTTAAAGAAGGCGTCTTAAATATTCGACAGCCATTCAGAGATCATCGGTTCGATGAAATTCTACAAGGTGAGGAAAAAGCTGCGTGGGAAAGCTTGAAAAGTGTTTGTTCACAGTTCTTGGGAAGATACCGAGCAATAAATTACAGAGAAATAGTGGCTGAGTTGTTATGCTACGAGAAACTTGGTTGCAATATGTCTCTGAAACTCCACTTTCTTCATTCCCATCTCGACCTTTTTCCTGAGGATTGTGGAGCAGTAAGTGACGAACATGGTGAGCGTTTTCTTCAAGATATTGCAGCCATGGAGAAGAGATATGAGGGCAAGTGGAGTTCTAACATGTTAGCAGACTACTGTTGGACTATTGCAAGGGACGCTCCAGATATAGTGTATAAAAGGCAGGCCAAGCGAAGACGCTCAAAATGAATTCAACAGGAATCTATTTTGTACAAGGGTTCTCACGAAACTTTTGCGTATATTGTAGTGTAGTTGTTGGTTTGAAAATTTATATTGTATTTTACTTTGCTTCTTTTGGAACTGTTGGAGTTTGGCTATACTAATTGTGAATTCTTATTCAACTATAAAGAAATTAGGACTACTTCGTGCTCATTTTACTTGATGTAGCAAAACCATATTTGTACATATTTTTTTTAACTATTTAAGGTTGATACTGAATTTTATTATTGATTTATAATGTTTGCCCTAACCACTATTGTTTAATTCTATGCATTGCAATATTTCAGAAATTTGTTCTAGCACAATTTGAAGCTCGTTATATAACGTTGATTTGCGCATTTTAAATTATGGGTGTACAAGGGTATAAAAGTTATGGGTTTATGTCTTAATTATAACCAAAATTATCACATTACGGTTAAATGAATGTAAAAATACCTTAATCTCGGTATTTACAACTACTTTGGTTAAATGTTTTCATAAATTTTAATACATTTCAAATATACTGATACTGTTCTACAAGGGTATTTTTTTTTCATAACCAGAGCTAAGAATAGTGCACTACTATTACATTTTCTCATATTATGCTTAAATGAATGCAAAAATCATAAATTTAAACAATTTACATACTTTAGATCAAAATTTGTTGCACAGTGTAGTAAATTTCATATTATTCGACATGGTTCGATAATTTTGGTTTCAACTCCAGCCACTATTCTCCGATGAAAAAGTCGTATTTTATAATATTATTTTGTATTTTCAAGATTTATTCAGAACGTCTTTTGTATAAGGTAATAATCATCTGTAATGACGTCACACAATTAATAGCGTTAAAGTGATTCTTTCTATACGATGTATTTTGGACTAGAACTTCTTTCGTGTAAGTAATTCTGTAACAAAACTTTTCTAAATTATATAACAATATTTCGGGAATAATTTGTGAAAGTATCAACAAAATTTATTAATTATTATAGAAATTATGGACATTTATGTGTGACTACGTAACTTTCAGTTCTGCTTAATTCAATGTACACCAGATAGATCATTCAAATTTGTTTGTTCCTACACCTCGACAGTAATTCTGTTCCGATTCTTATGATATTATCATAGCCGAAAGCATGAAATATGTACATTCAAAGCAATAAATTGAAATTCTGAAATTTGTATATTTCTTCGAAAATATCTTGAGTTTATGTTCAGTGAACGTAGTGTAGAAACCTCTCAGTTAACCAGGTACGATCTACGGCATTAGTTGATAATCCTCTTACAGTGTTTAGTAATATTTATTTGTGATGTGCATTGAGTTATTTAATGTTTGACTTGATATTTATTGGAAATTAGCTACCAATCGTTACGTGAAGTTGACAGCAATTGATACTAATTATTTCTGTGTTTCGGTAAACCTATCGTTTTAAGTGATGTGATTTTAATTAGATTAGATCGGTTCATAAATCCGTAGACCAGTGGTAGGATTATTTTGCCAGCTGAGAAGTGACAACTTGGGAAAGGAACTATATATTGAATTTCTGGTTATTTCTGCGTTGACATATGAAGTGACTCCAGCATGTGATTTGTGTGAATAAATATTATTTTGTCCGTTATGACACTACGTTTGGATTGAGTTGCCACTGTCATTCGTTTGTGTTCGTTCGTCTTTATTTCAGGAATTGCGATTCCAGACTACAGATGTGGGCCCTACTAAGGTAAAGGTAAGACATGGTCTTTTGCCACCCTGTAGACTTCGAAGTGAGTAAAGACATAGTATGAGTCACATATGAGTCGTTATGCGTATCATCGTTTGAGATTATTTCCCAAGTAAAGATTTGCGTTTTTCTTTCTTAATCTGTCGCTAATCTGAACCAGCTGGTACTTCAGAGTATGAACTGACGATCTAATTAAAAGATTGGAGGTGTCGCCTTACCGGTATGTCCTCCCTAGATTTTTTTTTTCCCAGCGATCACAAGGATCTGGAATCCTCTTTCCCAGATATTCTTAAATCTGGAAGGCATTTCTGCGCCGCTCGTCTGGGGTGTAGAAAATGTTTGGAGCTAGAGGTTAGGTTAGATGCGTTGCGTGGGTACTCTAGGCTCCTGGCGACCCTGTTTGTCTGTGTGATCCTCTTTTGGGATCATTAGGTTGGGGGCGTTTCAGTTTTTTGCGACTCCAGCCAGGGTTTCCAAAAACTGTGCGTTTCACAATACGTCAGGTATTTTACCTCAACTTCATAAGTCGGAGGAAAGCATCCACGTCGGTGATGTTTTAAAAGAGTAGTAGTAGTAGAAGAAGAAGAAGAAAATTATCAAATATTATTATAATTATGTTATTTTACTGAAAGTAGTTCTTTTAGAGATATCAGTCCGACGTTCCTTACAAGGAGACCGTCAATGACATCATATTGAAACCTACCCTGAAATATTGCTAGGAGAATCTACGTACTATAGAGAGGTAATATACAAAATAAGTAGCTGCCCATATTAACTACAAAGTGCTGGATATAGGGCTTGGAATATTGGTCAAAGTGTACAAAAAGTGTATTTTTTATGATTGTATCAACAAAAGTCACTTTTGCTTCACTTTCGTCCTGGAATGAAACACTGGCGGGTTGAAGCATCACCTCTAAGGTGACAAACCGTCCCGAGTTACCCGAGACTGTTCCGGTTTGTAGCCTTTATGTCCCAGACCTTCCCCGGGACGCCTTTTGTTCAAAATCTGTAAAACAGAATGTACTTATGACTGAAAAAATACATATAGTATTCTATGTGTAAGATGAAAATAAGATTTTGGTGTGTGATGGATTCATCGCAAGTATTCTAAGAGATGGATTGAAAGAGTGGCAAGTGATTTACAGTTTACGCATGTTAATAGTATGTGGTAGATTAGAAATGCACATGCCATTTAATTACAAGATGACAGGTTTCTTATAAGACTGCTGGTCTTCTAGAAATGATACTAAATTATGGTGAGAAATGGCTGCATAGAAAACGTGCCAATTGTTAAAAATTCAACGTGATTTTTTTTTTTTTTTAAGTGTTCACATTACTTTATTTGTTTGGGACATACACTATTGCTGTCAAATGTAACTAACGTTTTATTTTGGAGCAGTATTTAGGGTTTCATAAATTTGCATTTACGCAGGAATCAATTAAGTCCGTGCGTTAGTAACAATTGATTCTACTAGTGCCAGTTAGGAGGGATACAAGTAGAGTAAAGGAAGCTAATATTGCTACCAATTCGGATTTTTTAAATAACTAATTCATTTTCCGCTACAGAGAGACAGTAAGTTTTACATCAATTAATTAAGACCTCGTGCTACAACAACCATCAGTTTAAATTTTAATGTTTTTGCTACATTAAATAAACCGGCGATATTGCAAGCATCTGAAGACAGTATCATTACTTACAAATTTTACTGTTTAAAATACATAAATACATTTGGATGATAAGTTATTAACTTAAAATTAGAAGAAGAAAAATCATGAGGAAAATAATAAAGAAGTTATGCAAGAAGTAATATGTGTGGTTTCAGGTATTAGAGATATATTGTAGATAAAACCTGTTCATCGTCCAACAGTGCACAACCATCCTCACACTCCTGGCACCGTCCAACTATTGTAAAAGATTTCCCTGAGTCACAGTTCTCGTGGAACCATATCTTGCATTTCATACATTGAATCCATGATTTTTTTTTTCCTTTTGTTGCCAATAGAACTGCACAATCAGAACAAAATTGTCTTTCTGTTGGCGCTCCTCCTTCATATTCTCCTGATTCATATATTTGTAAAGCAGACCTCTCGAGTTATCTGTTTGATCCAGCATCTACGTTACATGTAATTGAATCTTCCTTTATTATTTGAAGTTCGTATTTTTACCTCAGAAGATTCTTCAAATTCTACCATCAATTCCCGTTTTACAATAATTGCCTTGCTGTTAAACGGTTTCATAGAAATGTTTGGTCTCTGAACTTTTGGCATCTACAAAACTCAGCCACACTCTTTGAGGATAAGTTAATCTCGGAGTTTGTAATTTTCTCTTACGTTCTTTATGATGTGTAGGAATCTGGGCTGGGATCTATCTCTACGTTTATAGTTCTCTGAACTAGAACCTGTGACTTCATCGTCTAGTCTAGGGTTTTTTGGACAGCTTGTTGTCTTCAGGAGAATCATGTTACTCTCTATCTTGTAGTTAACATGAATGAATTGATAACATTTATTTGCAAACCTATTTATTTAATGATAATGTTAAATCATGAAGTACTTTTTAAGTTCTTATATTCAGCGTCAGTAATAGTAAGGCTTTTTAAACTTCTTAATACACGTGGACAGAAACATAAAATTCTTCTGTAAGAACATTTAACTGTTTTCTGTTAACTAGCTGTGATTCTGTCTATTCAAATGTATTCAGAAATGTTGAACGTTAAAAAAAGAAATTAATGTAACTTGCAAAGAAGTCAATATCGCCATCTGGCGATCTTGCTAAGAAGCACGAGTGGTGGTATTGCAAGCATTGCACTATTTTTGTTAATCATTCCTGCACGTCATACTATTGAAAGGAAATACATTTTCTTTATCACTTGCAATGAGCTAAGGTCTTATGTGACAACAATATATTGGACTTTCATGTGTAAGAAGCAAAGAGAACGGAGAAGTAATTATCAAAAAGATTCTGTGAATATTTGTGACGTTTTCGTCGCTTGAAGTATTCAACGTATATTCTTTGAACAAGGCATAAGTCGAGCTACTGGACAGAGCAGTTTCCACGTGCTGACAGACAACCAATAAGCATACCAATAAAGAAACAGCTCATGTACTCTGTTGGTCTATTCTCAAACTAAAATTATGCGCTTTAGTGTAGATGTTGTCTACATGGCGATATTCACCTCAATTACCCTATAACTGTTTAGTGTGCCGTATCGGGGGGAGATAGCTTACTTTGATAGATAGATTAAAAAGACATACGGTAACTTGCAATACAATGGTACTTTAGTGAAGGCTATTACTAAATGATTCTAAAGTATTTTTACAACATTTGATTTTTGTTAAAACTATAAGGAAAATAAAATAAAAGCTATTTACATGTAAAATTAACATACAAATGTTACTGGTATATAAGTAAGTCATGTATATTTACCAATATTATGCAAAACTTTCTAGTAGACAAAGTACAGTTTTAAATCTCAACTGCTAGTGTGTAGAACATTTGTTATGTAGCAAGAATATAGGCCTAAGTTGTAAATAAATATGAAACGAATACGTTTAGAAGAAAGAAATTTAAGTAGTATTTAAAATGGTTTATTTAAGAGAGAAAATTGTATTTACCTTCCGTATTTCAAATTTTTGTTTAGTAAGTTTCATGTTAAAATACATGTTAATTAGTTACTTTTCGTTTCGTTTTTTTTTTAAGAGGAAACCAAGCTACAGAAAAATACAGCTTATATTTTTTTACGATAACAATCGAAACAAAATGTCTCTTTATGTTGATGTTAATAAGTTTTTATACTTGAGTTTCCACAAGTAATAGCGCACGCACGCACGCACACATAGACACATACTTCCCCCACCACCACCGTCACACACACTCACACACACACTTTTTTTTAACCCGATATATCCAAGGTTGGCTTTATAAAAATCACCCTAGTCACCTCCCACAACGAAGCACCCTTCGTCAGGGACGTATTTAGGGGGTCTAAACCTCTTCCTTCCAAATTCAGATTTGATTGTAAAATGTATATATTTTTGTCTATTTTAAAAAAATGAATTTCGTGGGGTGCACACCCGTTAAATACGTCCCTGGCGAGGAGTGCTGAGGTGTGCTGGGGTGACGCGAAAACTCGGCAGTGTTTCATCCCAGGTCATTCCATTCAAACAGAAGTGACTTTGAATCATAAAAAACACACTTTTTGTACATTTCGACTCATATTCCAGTCCCTATTTCGGTACCTTGCAGTCATATAGGCAGCTAATTTCTTGTATATATTACGTTTCTATAGGACGTTTCTATAGAATCTCCTAGCAAAATGTCAGGGTATGTTTCAATATGATCTCATTGGCGGTTTCCTTGTTAGTTGTTCTATTAGTTGTTCATAGATAGCGTATCACCGAGCGATTGTAGCTCAATGGTTAAAGCTTTGGATTATCAATAGGAGGATCCTGGGACCGATTCCAGCGGTCACCCATCTTCACTTAGGTTTTCTTCAGTTACACGAGGCAGATGCCGGGATGAAACCTACAAACTTAATTTTACACATCTGCAATCTCCCACCCTATCACAGCCTCAACCTGAAATACCTAAACGTCATAAAATAAATTCAAATATATATGTTGAGCATGATCTGTTGTTGTATATGCAAATGAGACCTAAGAAATAACCTTTTCTCGTAAGTTGGAAAATAATTCTGATGTCGTTAATTTCTTCCAACCATCAATTTCTAGATCTGTTCATCAGTATCTCTGATTGTATATTTTGCCTCCTGGGATACAGTATACACTTTCGAACTCTCATTAATTTCTTGGTATTAAGTCTAGGAAATGTTTACCTTCATTTACTCGTCACTTCTTTCAAAATGTGCTGCTTTCTATTTTCGAAAACACTCATAAATCACTCAAATGTGTTATTTTGACCAAGTAATGAAGCAGTTTGATGAAAATACAGATTATTTATTTTCTTCTTGGATATTTGTGGATTTGAACTTAGACTTGGATATCAGTTTTGTTCTATATCTTTAATGTAGCTTATACTTCTTTCAGAATTCATTCATCAAAATAAAACAATTAAGAGGAATAGATTCATTTCCCTCGAAGTTAACAGTTAAAAACGCAGATATTCGAGATACTGGCTACTACTATTGTAAATTGGAAGGTGCTTCAATCAAAGATGATAACAGCGTAGACAAAATATTCATCACTGTACAATGTATGGATTTATATATTCTTTTCTCTATCATGCTAGCTTTAATAATTTTATACCAAGCACTAATATGAAATAAATTAAAGGGGAAGCAATTGTAAATTATAAATTTTCTAAATCTAAAAAAAAAAAAAATAAATAAATAATTGTGATATTTTAACAGAGGATCTTACATTTAATGTACACCAATTACAGTAACATATTATATTTTTTTTAAGTATAACCACTGTGGAAAAGATATGTGAAGTCTTAAAATTTATCTTTATTCATTTTTCTGTGAATCACTACCATTTTCTGATGAAGTTAATATTGGACATAAATCTACGATTTTTCCTGTGTTAGATACTCAGAAAATTGAACTTCCATGTTGCACCTAAAACGTATAATGCGTGATTCGCACTTATTATTATCTTTTCGCTCAGGACATATTGTCTCTTAGACGATTAACCGAATATTATTTTCGTACCCAGAGATCACCTAAATTAGCAAATACTATTTTATGTTTTGAACCTCTCACAAAAGCTGATACTAGTGAATTAAAATCATTTGATCGTTAAAATAACGACAATAATAAGAACTGTAATATTTCAGGAGATCAAGAAAAAACCCTTTGAAATTCCATAATGTTGGTTGAAATGCACTACATTACAGATATAGTCTGATCGCACAATACTAGCGATGCACTTCCCCTCGAGCAGTCCACGTAACAGATAGCGTATTCTCCTGCTGATACAGTGGTAGTTTTGTTTTTTTGGGGAAAGTGATCATATGGTACCATCCAATGATGACGTCATCACGGAGTATCCTAAAGAACCCATTTCTCATCGAAGATCAGCACTCCGTTAAAAAACGAACGCTTCCTCTGACGATACAGGAAAGAAATACAGGTTCGTGTATCTTTCTGAGTCGCAACAAATTAATATGAAACCCATCGTCCAAATTTATTCAGTTTTTCAAGCTGATGAAGGTACTATCGATTGTTTTCCTCACTGAAATTGTATGCTTCTCTCAGTGATTGACATGTTTGGCAATTTCAAGGTTCAATAATTGCCTTAAGGACCTCGTTGTTCATGGATTTGCACGTCCTGTACTGAGTGTGTCTTGGAGGAAAGCATCTCGTCCATTAACTTGTAATGGCCGTTCATTTATCATATCTGTACCGGATTCCTTGCAGAATTTTCTTCCTGCTGCAGTAGCGTTCAGTCTCAGTTTAAATTCGTGCAACGTACAGCCCCGTAAGGCGATGTTTGTGGTTGTTGCCATGTTTGACCTACCGTCATTGACGTCCATCTCTGGTAAGCTCTAGCAGCCGGGAAGAAGAGGAAACGCGCACTAACACGTTATATGTCTCACCTCTGAACGAACAGTGTAGGCAGCGCGTGCGTTTCCAAAACATGAAAATCGGGTATAACTTTATTCGTTGCCTTTATATCATGTGGGACAAACTTAACGGATAAATTTCTGACGCCAAAACAAGAAAGAAAAAAAGTTCATATAAACATGCGTCCGATCCCTTTTCATTTCCGAGATATACAGTTTCCATTTTGCAGCGCAAGCGTTAAAACAAATTTTAATTTTCGGAGGGTGATTTATTACAATCCGATGAATATTAAGAGTGAACATAATTTTCTCATTGTGTTATCAGTGTTGTCAAACTGGTATACCATTTTTTTTTTCAAATGGTGCTACGTCAGTTTATTGTGTATTGGGCATCCTCTAACGACGGTTAACGTAATATGTGAAGCACTGAACACAGTGTTGCAAATTGAGAACAATATATGAGGTGAAATATTCCGGATGCCCATTTTCAATCTTTTTAACGTCATATAACAGTTTAGAATACTGCGTTCAATGCTTCACATATTATATTTACTGTCATTAGAGGATAGCATATATGTAATAAACTGACATCATTTGAAATATTAAACTATATACAAGGTTGGCAACACTGACAATCTAAGGGGATCGTTTTCCCACTCCTAATATTTATCGGATTGTTACAAATCACCTTCCGAAAACTAAATTTTATTTTAATGAATCGTCTTTTATTTATGGGGAAATATTAATTGTATCCACCAAAATTTACCTTGTATGAACCATTCTAGTATTTTTTTTACTTCGGCCCGTCACGATTATCCGTCACGTTCTAGTTAAAATCCACAATCACAAACATCCATGCCCCTGCCGGGATTCGAATCCGCGACTTTTCGAGTCGTTGTCCTAACACCTTAGACCGCACGACTACCCGATCGGCTTACAGGAGTCGATTTGGGGTTCCAAATGGGAAAACTTGTATCTCGAAAAATGAAGCAGAATCGTATCCATGTTTAAATGAACTTTTTTTTGTTGCTTTGGTGTCAGGAATGAATTTGTGAAATGTGTCTCACATAATTAAGACACACCGCGAATGTGTATGTATCATTTCGTTTCTAATTTCTTTTCTGCTTTTACGTATAATTTCATTTTGAACATTTTTCTTCCCGCAGTATTTTGATATTTTCTTTTATTGTTTTCTGAATAGCAAGTGGAACAAGAACAACTGTGAAGACAACAACAAAGAAGATCAAAAGAAAGCGTTCAGGAGAAAGATGTAGACGAGGAAAATTATCCCACTCTTTGATACCTAAATTAAGAAGGAATTATGGAAGAAAACAGAACGCCAAGATAAGAGAAGAAGGCAAGTCTGGATGAATTAATAGGACTAAGTTTGGCTTTAATAGACCTGTCGATATCAACACGAACTATAAATATTATCTTCTCATGAGCTATACAAAACGCCTATTCAAAATTACCATGTGCCTATTAATAGGGGGTTTGAAAACTGGTAAAGTGCACCGATACAATTGATTACCGAAAACGCCTCCAATGCGAATAAATCCAAAACAATGAATAATAAAGTAGGTGATCTCTTCCTCAAACCAGTTTTCTCAGATTCTTTGCGTAAAAAGGGATTACATTATCAAAAATCGAACACTTGCACCAACAGACTCAGATAGATGTGTAAATGATATTTAAGATACCTTAAGTAAGATACTTTAGTAAACTGGAAAAATTGACTCAAAGGAAACCCAAACAAGCGCGAAGACAAACTTCTCAAACCGTCCCCATACAAACAGAGACTCCTAATACTCATAATGATACTCCTGTAGCAGATTTTCACTCAGATCATAATATTTTAAATCTAATCAACAACTCACTGGCTATTACAACATTTATTAACGAAAACAATAACACTCAAGCATTTGTAACAACGAGAAAGACAGTTAGGGTTGTACAAAATGAGGGCGTAAATTCTCCAGTATTAACGTCAAATCAATATGACACATTACAAGTATAGAATCCAGATGACGAAAATACAGGACGCATGGTATCTAATTCCAAACCTCCGCCATTATTTATGTACGGAATCCGGAACAAACACCAATTCGGTAAATCTTTATCTGCTATGTGCCAAACTAAACCAATTGTTCAACATATAAATGATTATATTATATTTCAAGTTCAAACCAAACTCGAGTTTGATAAACTTGAAACGTACTGCATTCAACAGAACAAGCAATACACCACAGTGCTGCCAAAAAATACTTACCTCTAAAAGTAGTAATTAGGAACTTACCTATTGATACTCCTACGTATTACATATACCAAGGTTCATTGGACCTTGAATTCCCGGTAATTGAAATGAATCAAATTCATGATAAAGACACAAAAAACAAAGTAATATATCCTCTCTTTTTGGCTTCTGTACGTAAAGAGGAAAACGTTGGCAATATCTACAAACTTAATACCTCATGAGATATAAAGTTAAATTTGAGCCTTACGAAGCGCCTTACATACTACAGCGTTTTCTATTTGGCATGCTGGCCTTTTCGATAAAATGATTCAATATGGATTTCCATACTACATATTAAGGCTCCTGCGATCATATTTCAACAATAGAACATTCTTTGTCTTATACATTGGAGTTTCGGACAGTAACAGACCAATAATGGCAGGAGTACAACAGGGTCTCAGTTCTTGATCCTTTACTGTTTAGCAGTTATGCAGCAGACATCCCAACGTTGAGAAATACAAATCTTGCCACTTTTGCTGATAGTATAACGCTATTTGTAACTCACCGAAACCTTAGATATGCGCAGTCTTTTGCTCAGTGCCATCTGCAGCTTATCGTACAGTGGATAGCAAAGTTTTGAATCAAAATAAACTCAGACAAAATGTGTGCAATACATTACACTCGAAAACGTCTACCACCACCTGAACAACTCACAGTATTTGGTGAACCACGTGACTACCAACAATCAGTCAGATATCTAGGAACAGGCTTAGACAGAAAATTAACTTTTCAACAACATACTCAAGCTGTAACCAAATGCGCCTTAGGAAGAACATTAACACTTTATCCAATGCTCAGATTCCTGTATTAAGAAGCGAAACGAAAGTAAAAATTTATCGCATGGTGATTTTACCATTGTTAACGTACGCTGCTGCTATCTGGCAGCATGCAGTACAACTTAGCTAACCTTCAAAGCATTCAAAATTGTGCAGCTCGAATTATAATTGGTCATTCTAGAGACACAAGGATCATCCAATTACATGAAAACCTTTCAATACGATATCTGACAGAACATATAGCCACGAGATCATTCTGGAAATACACTCACCACAACAAACACTACGAGCAATCGGATCTAACATCACACTAAGACAAATCCATTGCGTACTGCATCCAGTAGAGTAAATTCAGTCAACTCATTATTTCTCCAGGGCTGCGACAGTTGCACCTTGCGCACTACTCATGGTTATAATGAAACGAAGTTCACTTTAAAATCATATGGAAGGCACGAACAAGATAGCTCGAAACTTAATAAATAACATAAAAGTAAAGACAAGAAGGAAAAGATAGTCAAAAATAGATATGTTAATTCTTCAGGCCAAAAAAATATTTAATAAAAGAAATATTGAAAAAAGTTTAGTTACCGCATTAAAGACACCAAAATCTAAAATAGTGTAGCCATAAGAGACTTAATATTACGATAGAAGTTCATATTTGAGGAGTTCAGAAGCCAAGGGATACAAGCTACATTTTCGAAATGAAAAGGAATAGAAGTAAGTAAGCTTTTATAATATAACCTGAAATATATTACACAAAACGGTCATGTTTTGAAAAAAAAATGGACCAAAATGTTTTAATATAGAAAATATGACACTTTTGTGCCACAAATATTTCGGGTTCTACATAAAAGATTATCTGGAACTATTTTTTTATTCGTAAATGTAACTTCTACTTCTTTTAATCCAGAATTGATATTTTTAGTTGCATACACTTTAAAAACTGTACCTTTGAATAGTGGGTACAAACTGCCAATATTGTACCCACTATTTTTTAGAAGCACTGGCGAACCGTGGGTTGAATTTAGAAGGGTGGAGCATCTCAATTATTGAAAGGAAACAGATTAATAGAAAAAAATAACGATGGTAAAATATGAATCCCTGCATCACTGCCTCTCGAATACAGGCCATATAATGTACCCACATTTTTTTAGAATCAGTGACGGGGACAGAGATTCATATTTTATCATCGTTTTTTTTTTCATTAGTCTTTTCCCTCCCAAGATCTGGGAGGAAAAACTCCGCCCCTCTAAACCCAGCCCTGGGTTTGCCACTGCTTCTCAAAAAATGTGGGTACAAAATTGGCATTGGCATTTTGTACCCACTATTCAAAGGTACAGTTTTTCGAGTGTACAGTTGTATTCAGCATTTGTGCTAATAACATACTAATACATATTATAAATAATGTTAAAATGTCTGGGTTATAATGCTATGTTCATGACATTACCTTAACAAGGGTGTGAGGTAAGAACACCAGTAATAGAAATATTAAAGTACATTCGTGTTGAAATTTTCTAATACCAACTGAACTATCGTTCCTAGCTTAAATTGCTTATTTCATGTCATGCTTTGAGATTTCCTTTATCGTCCTCAAATACTGAAAGTTCTGGAACTTTAGGTTAAGCATTTTATTTTAATATTATTTCTAATTTTTTTCAGAAAAATCCAGTAATTATCATGTATAGTGTACTGAATTCTACAGCAGAAGTTGAGATTTGTGGTCTTCGTTCAGTGTTAAAGAATTATGGACTGGTTACTTTTGTACTCTATAAAGGATTCAAGTTTTGATCAGTACCGCCAACTGGAGTAACTTTGGATACGGGAGAACTTTAAACAAAACTGGAACATCAAGATTTGACTGTTTTTTTGTTTTTTTTTATGGTTGTTTCCTGAATTCAGAGTTTTTGTACCAATGTAAGGGTGTAGTTGTTAATATATATTGTTACCAATTGCAAAATAAAACATGTATTTCAAAATTGCATTTTTATTAGTCAAAAAATTCTTTTCAATATAGGCGTGACGTGTAAACCTGTGATGTCAAATTAGGAGGACTTACATTAGTGAGGGAACTTGCTATAGTTCTGTGGGAAACGTGACTTACATCCAGTTTCTTTTTTTTGAATTGGTTAGAGTATATCGTCACAATGCTTTTCGTATTGGTCACATGGTTCGAAGTGCGTCACTTTTTTTTTCAAAATGGCCGCCAACAATATGGCGTAAACGCGAAACACCTATTTATACTTAAACGATAATATCTTCTTTCAGAGTTTATATAGAAATTTCGTTCTTGCGTCAAATTGAAGGTAATGACTTGGCACAACAAATAAAATTAATATGATGTTCGTATTCAGCCGCCATATTTAAATCATAGTTCTTCACATATCACTATATTACTTTAATAGCAAATAACTATGAAACACTCAGAGATATCGATCACCCCGAAATGAACGCGATAGAGCATTATCTAATCTTTCTAATGATACCAATATCATTGTTGTATCTTTAAAATTGAGTGACCTACTAGATTTTATGTGATACAGGTTGTATAGTTCTTTCTGAGGTTCGACTAAGCAGAACTAAGCACCATACTTAAAATGTCGATACTCATCGCTCCTCATGGCATTACGGTAAAATGTTTATTCTTGCGTTAAATCAAAGGAAATTAACCATAAAATGAGATATAGAACCAGGGACGCACTGATGGTGTGGGTCCAGGATGTCAGGATCTCCAAATCCCAGAATTTCCGTATAATTATTATAACTTTGTGTAATTATATATAGACCATGTGTCAACATTAGAAACCTTCCCTCTGTGGGAAATGTATACAATCGACATTATGGGACATGTCAAAATAAATATTATCCAGCTGTTTGTTCATAATTAATTACTGCAATGATTTGTGGTGACGTCATCAGCATGGCGTCAACGCGGAAACACCAACTTACACGGAAACTATTTTTCAAAATGGCCGCCAATACTGTAGACAATGCTGCTGCAATTGATATGTGATTATCATGGAAATAATGGCAGATGTAGAGTAAGCATATTTGCAGACTTAAATTTTCTAATATAATCGGACAAAAATCAGCATGAGCTTATTTAAACTGACAAAGTTACAGCTATAAAATGTGTTTAGTGCAATACCATTTTAATTATTGGCAGTAAACAATAATCAGGTTTCAATAAAATATTAATTTTGTAAATATTTAATTTTATGAATAAAATCATTTTGATAATGAATACAAAACATATAAATGACTCCAATACATTATAATAATCATATTTATTTCAACAAAAAAGAAACAAAAAGTTAATAGTCAAAAGTGCGAGGATTTCTGCATGCATTGGTATTCTTTCGCATTACAGTTACATAATGGCGAACATGGAATACTTGTTAACACGGCAAGGGCATACATTTTGTTGTGCACACTTTTTACGTATACAAGGAAGTGGATAATCTTCTAGCAAGTTAATGGCACAAATGTGTCATAAGAAACTTCATGGCCATAATTAAGTAGATCGAGGTCCTCCTTTCCATTTAGTATATAGAACCATCGATAACACTGTAAATAGACCCTCTGTATATGAAATCTCAAGCTTCCTGATGGTGGCGCTTACTTTTCAAAATTAACATTCTTCCTGTGGTAGTACTGGAGATTTCGAAGACGATCGAAATATTGTCAAATGCTTTTTGCATAACACTGACAACGAATGCTTCTGCAACACCTGACAACTCGTGTTTTCCAAAGTAAGTGAACAAATGTGGTATTTATTTAGCTCTGATTAAAGCCGTGTGTTTCGTACCAAACTTGCTAGTTGTATCGCAACCGTTCAGAACATGTACTGCTGCTAGGGCATTGTTGACTTCATCAGGTAAGCGGTCTGACATGAGATTGTATGTACCAGAAAAGCACGTGACGAACTTCCATGGCGATGTAACACCCATAAATTAAGTACTCCCATTTTCTTGAAATTGTTGAAGCAGTGGTAAATTAAAGAAACTAGAACGTCAGTGTCCGAAGATGCAATAACAACTCGCAGTATGTGTGCTTGTCCAATAGTATGCTGTGCGTTCAATAAAAGTCTGTACCTCGTGTGTTGAGTTGAGTTCTTAACTTCAGTTGCGTTTCATTGGTACACAAAAAAAAATCCATCTATAACTAAACCATCAACAAATATAGAAAATGTCTACACTTTCAATAAATGATCGCAAGGAATTATGAAACCATTCTTGTAATCGTTGCCGATGAAACCAAAAATGAGTTCATATTCTTTGGAAGAGGTGTGTACCTTCCTCGAAATGTAACTTCAATCGGTGATTCTTGATTTCTTCTTTGTCTTTCATGAGACTTGATGCTGGGTTCTTGATATACGTCAAATACTACATCAACACTCCTTGAAGTTCCATATATCTCGTTGGAGAGTATCAACGTCTTCACGTCAGAAAACGTGAGCACTGCCAGAAGCATGTTATACAGGAACAAGAGTTTATGGCAAAATCAACGATTTGGGGGCCGCGTAAGAAGAAAAGATGTTAAAGATAGGAATATGAGCTTTTGCCGTTAAGGAGATATGGTAAATATGTGCAGATGTACAAAATTTCATATTCGTATCTCAAACTATGTTCTAGCTGTGGACCCCTGAAATTGCACATTTTAGGCTGACACTCACTCACTCACTCATCATATTGTTTAAGGTGTTTGGAGTAAGCTAGAAACATGAAATTTGGTATGAAGGTAGAGGATGATAAGTAGATAAAGGAAAAATTCCGACATTTTGAAAAGGTCGCCATCTTGGATTCAAAATGGCCGCCAAACCTAAAATTTCAAAGAATACACAGCCTAAACGACTAAAGCTAGAACAGTGAAATTTGGTATGAAACTACATCATTGATAGCAAATTAAGAAAACGTTTTAAAAATTTGAAAAAGTCGCCCTTTTAGATTCAAAATGGCCGCCAAACCTAAAATGTTAAAGAATATATAGCCTAAACGGCTGCCGCTAGAATAACGAAATTTAGTTTGACAGTACAACATTATTAGTAGATTATGAAAATATTATAAAATATCTCTAAAGACGCCATCTTGGATCCAAAATGGCGGGTGTCATAAATCCATTTTCCAACTGCTTGAGCCAGAGATACGAAATTTGGCATAATGATGTATTATCAAGAGTAGTTTAGGAAAACATAACAACGTTTTAAAAAAATCACCATCTTTGATTCAAAATGGCAGCTGAAATACCATTTTCACATCGTTCGAGATAGAGAAATGAAATTTGGTATGACAGTGTATCATCACGAGTATGTCACGAAAATATAAGAAAACGTTACAAATGTGTCCATCTTTTATCCAAAATGCCCGCCTAAGCCCCACTTTATAACGACTGAAGCTAGAGAAACGAAATTTGGTATCAAGATGTACCATTACGAGTAGGTTAGAATAAATTCGGCTCGTCTCCCCTACTAGGGTACACTTCCCAGCTGGAGCCTGATTGCGATAAAGGGGTGCGCCCCAGCGAGGCCATCTTGGAATTCTGGGGTCAGCGCCCCCATGAGGCGAAGCGAGTATATACATTACACAAGTGTAAAAAGCTGCGAAATACGAGCAAACTGTCCAGTCAACTCCTTCAACCTTAAAAAGTCTTGAAATGGAATATGGATGAGCCTAGTTCCTCGCACCAACTTCCAATACTCCTGCGTGTCCCACTAAGTTTTACTCGTCACAAACGTTAGCACTGCCAGGAGCATATTATACAGGCAGAATGTGGAAGTTTCCCCATTCGGACGCAGCGCTCTGGAGTATGAGGGAATATCTGCATCATGTGGCGCAGTGCACTGCAGATTCTGGTTGTGATAAAAAGACGCAGTTCCTCCAAACTCCTCAAGTTCGATGCGCTGCCTGCCGTGGGATTCTTGGTGCAGCGACGCGAGCGAATCGAGGGGAGTATCAACACGTACGGCAGTGCATGCAGCCGAGTTCCGCGTGTCACAAAACGTCAGCATGCTATACAGGAACAAGAGTTTATTGCGAAATCAGCGATTTTGAGGTTCTGTAAGAAAAAAGATGTTAAAAATTGAATTATGAAATTTCGAAGTATCACGGTATATCATCACTAGTAGATTACAAAATATCTGCAAAGACATCATTTTGAATCCAAAATGGCTGACTTCATAATCCATTTTCCAGAACGTTTGAACTAGGGATACGAAATTTGGCATAAAGGTGTATTAACAAGAGTAGTTTAGGAATAATTTACATTTTTTAAAAAGTTGTTAACTTGGATCAAAATGGCCGCACAAAACCTTTTTCCACACCATTCGAGCTATAGAAACGAAATTTGGTATGAAGGTGTACCATCACAAGTAGGTAACGGCAATGTAAGAAAACTTTTTAAAAATCGCTTTCTTTAATTCAACATAGCCGCCCAAATACCATTTTCCAAACCACTGAAGCTAGAGAAACGAAATTT
>JAGDQP010002632.1:88476-102313 GCA_022664845.1 Lepisma saccharinum | reverse complement strand
AGAGTGTATGTCTGATGAGGATCTTGGCTAGAAGGTCGAAACGTTACATGTAATTTAATTTTTTACGAATAATATAGTCTTGTTCAGCAGTTCAGTGTTTTTGATCTTAATTGCAAGACGTGCAACTATGTTTTGTTGTCACTCTTTCTGAGATGAATTTCTATTTGCATAACTTGCAGTAGTGAATGGCACCGAACGATATCGAAATACCAAAGCTAAAAAATAGTTAACAATTGGGAATATCAAATGAAACGTGACTGCTGTGAAAAGGTATAGTGAATTTTATGGGCGGCAGCAGCACAATAACTTACTCCATTTTCGAGTGACTAGAAATTTTAAGCATTGAATTTCGAATTGATTTACCTGGAAAACGATTTTATGTCACGGAAGTTTTGCCTGAAAACCTCGTATAATAATTGTACTGTCTGTCTTCATTTGGAAAAAATAAATAGTGATTACTTTACTTATACTTCATTACAGCTATGTTATTTTTAATATTACATTAAATTTGACAATTGCTATTTACTGCAAGTTGCAGCGTTAAGACACCAGTGTTCCGGCAAAAATTACCCCTGGACAAATTTGCCTCGGACAAACTCATCTTTGACAGTGGTTTTATAGAACAACATGATCAATATCTCTTAAAAGTATATACTTTCAAAATTATTAAAACCCTGGAAAATGCTGTTTCAGTCAATGACCTTTTCTTACGTATTGAAGTTGAACTGTTTGTTATAAAATTTTCGAATTTTCATTTTAATTCAGACAGTAAGGAGCTTTATTGGATATAACGCATCGGGTATATGGGAACTGATTTTTGTTTTTTCGTGTGATACTTCAGCCAGACCACTCCTGTGTGTGGTGTCGTCTCCAAATCCTCAAGAACATCCCAACCTGAAAATTTTACGGTCAAACATCTATAGAACCTCTTCTAAACTCCACTTACACCATCCCAATTTTGATTTTACACCACCTGAACTGAAAATTCTGGCGAAATCCCTGCTACATAAGGATCGGTTGATTATTCTCAGTATAACTTCAGAAAAAAAAATCTGAAACATTCCTGGAAAAAGCTAGATCATCCTATCTACCTGGACAATCCCAGTAACTTGAATAATAAAAAACAAACATAATTAATTATTTTAGGATACTGGAAATAAAAGAGAATAGAAAATAGATTTGAACAAAGGTCTTCCAGCTATTTTGTTCGGCATACCTTTTGTTTTCGCAGACTTCAAAGTGTGATAATTAACCTGTAATTGTAAATGAAGGCGCAACCACTTTTATAGCGTGTCCCAAGTAATGGTGTTTGACTCTGAACATAGTGCAACAAGCAAGCACACAGTTGAAGACAATAACTTCATATAATGTAGACAGTTGCAAAAAATAGCAACAGAACCGGACGTCAAAATGAAGTAAAAATGAACAGAAATATACGCGTGTGACGCCAAATGGATAGTAGTATTAAACGTATATAAATGTGCGCCAAAATGATGGTAATTGGAACGGAAGTCAAATTGATAGGAAACTAAACAAAGAAATATTGTGAATTTAATTGGAGTATATTCGTTGATTTCGTAAAGTACAACACTGATAACCATTATATACTCTTAACAGAATGCAGCTAAGTCCAATTGCTGTGGAGAAAAATTAACTTCAAAACGGAAGCCCAATATTCGTGCTTTGAAAGGACGCCAAATTGATAGAAAGATCTATATATACATACAAAGTCTTATCAAAAAAAATCATCTTCGATAAAAATGAATTGTATGGGCGGTAACAGCACTAAAATCCTCTTCGAGCCGAAATACATCCCTTGTGACTCGCGACTTGGTTCGAACTTAGGTATGAGCAGCAGCTCGTTTCGGTTTGAGCCGTGGCTCCCTTCGACTCGGCTCGGTTCGGACTTCGGTATGAGCAGCAGCTCGTTTCGGTTTGAGTCGTGGCTCCGTTCGACTCGGCTTGGTTCGAACCGCGGTTCATATCAGCTCGGCTCAGTGTGAGCCGTGGCTCAGCTCGTTTCGGTTCAGCTCGGTGTGAACCAGGGCTCGGCTCACTGTGAGCCGTGGCTCGGTTCGGCTCGACTCGCTGTGAACCGCGGCTCGGTTCACTATGAGCCGACGCTCAGTTCGGCTCGGTTCGCTGCGAGCCGCGCTGGGTTCGGCTCGGTTCGGCTTGGCTCGCTGTGAGCCGCGGCTCGGTTCGGCTCAGCTCAGTGCGAGCCGCGGCTCAGGACGGCTCGAGCCGATCGACCCATGAGCCGAGCCGAGCGAGCCGTTGACATCCCTAACCTAAGTGAATCGAAACTAAATTTATTTCGTGTTTCAAGTATTTTCCCCGGAATTTCCTTGGAACCGCAATGTTAATGTTTACCACACCTTCATCTGTTTATCCGCTGCGTTGCCCAATTTACGTTGGGTACGACAGAGTGAGAGAAAAGTAAGTGCGATTCGCACAGTTTCGATCGACTCTTTTTAGACACAGCGCTTTTCTTAACATACGCTGTTCAATATTACTTTGTTTTGACACTTGCCGCTGTTGTGGCACACACTGTTATGGCCAACGATATTTTGTCGCTTGCTCTATTCTGGGCGGCACTGTTTTGTCGCACTCTGTTTTGGCAACGCTGTTCTGTCATGTAATCGATTCCATTCACCGCTACTTGAAGCAATGAGTAGGAACTAGAAACCGTGTCCGCGTTAATCTGTTTTTGTTGCACATTAAGTAATATTACTGATTGTAAAAAAGTTGTATCACCGGGTCAGTAACATTGAGGCGTCCCTTCAAATGCATAATTTACAGTAGCAAGTCCATTTTAGGGGATATTTAACTGGTATACCCTATACTATTGTTTTACGTCCTTAAATAACCAGAAAGTTTGACTATTATGAATACTACCACTACTTTATTAACCTTCAATCAGTAATGCACAGGATGGACCTGTTATCTAAATCTTTGTTTCAGTATGGACGATACAGAATACCATAAGTGATATTCTACATAAATTTCCATAGCGAAACTGAATAGATATGTATAGCACTTACGATAATGCTCTTCTTAGAATTTGACCACATCGTATCCCAAAGATATTGCGGTTCCTTCCAGTTTTCATTATACCCATAGCTGGATTTGCTACCACACTTTTGCATTGTACTTCCCGTTAACGACTACGAAAAACCCTAAATAGCATAATTTTATTTTTATTTCATTTTTGTAATAAGAAACTCTTACTTCCTCTAACACATTTGGACAAATATAAAGAATATCACACAATTTCGAATATGTGACAACTGACTAATCACTAATGGACGGTTGCAGTTGTATGTTTGAGTTGTAAGTTTGTAAAATACTGAACTTATATTACAAGTCGGATTGAGGAGATTATGAAACAGGAATTACAAGTAGTTGTAATCAGTAAAGTCTGTGTTTGTAAACTTGTACAATCCTAAATTTGTTTTACTAGTCGTACCGTAATGATTATGAAACACAAATTACAAGTACTACTGACACAAGTACCTGTACCTATAGACTTGTATCTTTTATGAAATAGGGCCCTGGATGAAGATATTTTTTCTTTTATTTGACACTGTTTACCTGATAAAATCTATACGTAATAACTGGTTAAACCAGAACGATGTAGATCATAGTTTATTTTACCTGAGCCCAAGGGCTCCGATCCCGGGGAGATTTTGGGGGCCCTGGCCCCCCAAAGTTGAAGTTCGCCCCTCTAATGGGGGCCCAAATCATAAGGTGAAGTCGGTTCTCCTATTTCTACAGTACATGGTCACTCGTTTTCCCTTTCTACTAAGTTTATCTCTCTTTGGCAAATCTATTTCATTTATAAATTCCACCCTGAAACTGATGTGCTACAATACTTATATAAATTACATCACATATAATACCCCTCTCCTTGCTAAAAGAGTTAATTCATGCATTGCATGTGTTGTTTCTGGAGTTTCGTGCATAACATCGATAAAGACCATTTAGTAAGAAAAGGAAAAGAAAAGAAAGAAAGAAAAAGTGAAAACGTATTTTCTGTCGTTTAACGCTCGGAACGCCAAGATCGGGTCATAAATGAACCATACAGTCAAAATATTATTTTTGTCCGTTAGTTATTAAATGGAAAAGTGAAATTCTGTGTATTCTTCACGTATGTGTCCAAAAAAGTTATGGTAGAAAATGACGTTAAATCCATGTATTTATTGTGTAATAATTTAAGAGAATCAAACATGAGTCAATTTGACCGAATCTTGGCGTTTTGTGTAACTATTTTTAAATGTCATATTATATTAAAATAACAAGTTGTTGTCGGTTCTAATGATCTCTTTCCAAACGACCTACACTTTATAATTTCTCAATCAAGGAGCAAAGAAACGTGGACGATGCTGCTTGTGTAGTGGTAAAGACAAGTACTCCGCATACTGTCAGCAATGTACTCGCTTTATTTGCAAGAATCAGAATACAACAGATACGGTGTGCTTTACATGTGAGAGTGAGAGAGTAAGGTAGTCTGATTCCGGTAATTTTATATGTATAAATAAGTAAAAGACTCATGGTACCTTCATTTTTGTGCAGCATTGAAAATGGCTACAAGGTTAATATGATGTATTATTTTTTCTGTATTTTTCATTATTTTGTAGTATCTAGAAAAAATAAAATACAATACAAGGCAATAAATTAAATACAATGAATACACCCATACTCTAAAACACCTTGATTTTGAACAAGTACTTTATTTGATACGAGAAATATACATGTGTCGAAAATGACTCATCTTGACGTTCCGAGCGTTATGAGTCGTGATTTTGTCATATACAAACATAATTTAAGAAAAAGAAAAAAATATACAAGAAAAGTAAGCGACAAGAAGAACTCACACTAGTGCAAGTAGGAGTAGACTTGCACTAGTAAATATATCCGTCAAACTGCTGTTTGGATGCAATTATTGTTTACCGTTAATACCGTAATTTTGAGTTTCTAATACAACATATAAATAGGGAAAGTATATACAGCGGGTAAGGAAAGTATCTGCACAAGTTCAACAAAGAGGAAATACTGACTGTAAACACATAAAACACGGACCATTGCGAAATCTCTTGCTCTTTTATGATAATTTGGATGACTTAGATAGAATACTATAGAACTAACTACCACTCGATACACCTGTAACGTAACAGGGAACGAGAGAGTGAAGACTACCTAAATTAATCGAAAAAAGAAAAAGTATTTGAACAACTCAATTCTACTCTCGAAAGAAATGTTCTAGGTATCCTTTTGTGTACAAGAGCAGTCTACATAGTGTATTGAAGTAATCCACACAGCGTCAGGAAAGCCAAGCTTGTTTGCAAGCTATGCTTCCCCCTTGGATACATTATAAAGAAACATAAAGCAGAGCAATTATTGCGGAATAGAATCCATTCTGGCCAACCAAGAAAACTAACTGCGCTGAATGAAACCTACATTCTTTCTTCTCTGAATAGAACTCAAAGAATTAGTGCTAAAGATTTGGCTACTTCACTCCCCTAGGATATGCAAGTTAATGTTACAGCACAAGCAATCCAAAATTCATTGAAAATAATGGGATTTAGAAGATGTGTATCCAGGGTATGAATACTGGTCACTCCATTAGTAATTACACAACCCCAAATCATAACAGACCCTCCAACATTTTTACAAATTGAAGCAATGTTCTGCTTTCTGAAAGCTGCATTCTTCTTTTGCCACGCGTCCTGATATCTATCACTACCATACAAGTTTATCTTCGTCTCATCTTAGAAAAAAAAAAAAACTTTTCCCAAAATTCCAGGCACTTATAATGATATTTCTTGGAAAATTAGAACTTCTTGTTTCTGCTTTCTTCTGATATGTATGTTTTATTTCTGGCTACACATCTTCTGAATCCCAATTTGCTTTTGTTTACATCTACATGTGACATTAACTTGCATGTCCTAGGCAAGTGAAATAGCCAAATCTTTAGCACGAAATCTTTGAGTTCTATTCACAGAAGGAAGAATGTAGGTTTCATTCCGGACATTTAGTTTCCTTGGTTGGCCAGAATGGATTCTATTCCACAATTATTATTGTGTTTCTTTATGAGGTATCCAACGGTAGAGCATGGCTTTCCAACAAACTTGACTATGTCTCAGTACCTTTTACCTTCCGCACGTAATTTGAAATTAAAGTGAGTAAGTAGTTCCAATGTTGTTCAACTCACTTTGTTCCCCATGCTGCTTCTTTATGCCTGACACGGTGTGGATTGCTTCAATACACCACGCAGAGTGCTCTTGTACACAAAAGGATACCTAGAACATTTCTTTCGAGAGTAATATGGGGTTGTCCAAATACATTTTTGCGATGAATTGACGTAGTTGTCATTCTCTCGTTGCCTGTTACCTTACAGGTGTATCGAGTAATAGTTATTTCTATAACATTCTATCTAACGTATCCGAATTATCATAAAAGGGCAAGAGATTTCGAAATTGGCCACGTTTTGCGTGTGATAAGTCTGTTTTCCCTCTTTGTTTAACTTGTCCAAATATTTTTCTTTCTCACTGTAGGTGAGACAAAAGCTTCTTGAACCATGCCTGTCGAGATAGATAACCGAGAATTAAAAGAAGAAAAACAATATTTGTCCAATAAAGCAGTAGCACGGCGGAAGGGTGAGCCGGATAGAAAGAGAACCACATTTGTAAAAGCTGAATAACTCCACTGCATAGACTAACATCAGTTTCTGTTATTTCCTAAGTTTATTTTCTAGTAACAGCAGAAACTTTGTTCTTATTAGTTAGAACATAATATGCTTTAGTGATTTTTTTAACGTTATACAGATTGTTAAATTCTGTATTAGCTGGACCTGGAGAAGCCTTAAAATGACTAATGTATACTAGTGTGTTTTTTATGAATATACAATATTTTGCAAAATCTAAATTGGATTTGTATCATATGTGCCTTCTTAGACCCTTATCTGGCAACAAAAATTATCTGAATGGAGCCCCCCTCCCAAGTTACACAGAGATCGGCGCCATTGCCTGAGCCTGCTTTCTGTACTTATGACAGTAGTTAAGGGTCGAATTCAGAGTCGCGTTTTGTAGAAAATTCTTTACTTGAAGTTACGTTTTCAGGCTGCTGCTGATTCATAATCCTATCTCAAGTTTGCGAGGGTTCCAGAATTCCAAGTTGATTTTATTCAAGAAACATTTCGTTAAGTGTTGATTTTTACAGTTTCATAGTCATTTCTTGAGACTGTGTTTGAAATGAACTATTTCATAGTGCAATTTTCTTTCTCTTGAGAAGTGAAAGTTGTTCTTGTAGGGAACGAAAATTGAGTTTTGTGAAAGAGAAGGTCTACCTTGACTTGAGAAAGAGAATTTGATATGTATTTGTAGAGGAATAGTGTAAAACACACCAAAATATTAATATTCATGGTTTTACAAAAAAATGTAGGGGATTGTGCAAGATAAGTGGTAAATCCATTGGAATGTTGAAATGAAAAGCAAATAAGAAAAAGATTCAGTTCAAATTCAACGAAATAGTTGAGAAGTAGGCATTTCTTTTATCCCAAGCCAGGAGGTAATTCCGTGTGGATTCGGTATAGTGTCGCATACAATAATATCCAACATATTACAATTGAAATATCGGCATTTTCATAATTCGAAAATCAGACACCTACAACAATATTGTTGTTATAGATTCGCTGCTGCTATTCCTATCCACAATATTGTTGTTCAATAATACTGCAGTTTAGCTACTTGTGCCATAGAGCACTGGAAAAGACTCAAAATGCAACGTTTTATCTTCCTATAGAAAGAAAACCTACTGAAAAGAGTGAGAAATAAAAACATTACCTAGTAGAAGTTAAGATGTGCTCATAAAGGGCACAGAATCCATGTATAAGACGCGAAAGTAGTTAGTCCATGTTTCCATAGAACGCAATTTTCTGGCCTAAATCAGAAGCTGATGTGTGAAAGTACATAACAGAGAAGGGATCTGTGTATCCTTCCATTCAGAATGAACATATGACTTTGCTGCAGAAAAGCAATGGAAGCCACGTTTTTTCACATAACTCACGTGTCTATAACAAAGAGGGTCACTCAACTAAGCCATTCAGCCCCTAAAAATAATTCAATTTTTCTCCCAGGGAATTTGTTCCACAAAGGTAAGAAAAATTTGCTTAAAACAAGAACAGTGGTTAGTTAGTCCTTGTGTTTTATAGATTACAGTAAAGTTGGAATAACGTAGTTTTCATTGTTTGTGGTGATTTTCTATTCTCTGTAACGAAATTCCCATAATTTTAAATTCTATTGCGTTCTACAGAAACATGGACTAACTACTTTCGCGTCTAAAACATGGGTTTTGATTTCTTTATGAGCACATCGAAAAGATGAATAAAGATGAAGACATTTTAACTTCCCCATTACGTCACTTTTTTTTGTTATATCCCATGCTTTTTAGTAGATTTCTTGGCTATAGGAACATAAAACTATAGGCTCTAAGGCACAAGTAGTTAACTGCAGTACTCCCTTGTTGTATTACCTGAAGTTCCATCAATTTCTCCATTTTTACTTCGGATATCAATAACGACGTGTGTCTTGCCGATATTTCTTTGTTATATGCACTTCAGTACACCAAGGAAAATCGACATTGAGTCCGTTGCATTTCTGTATCAAAATACGTGTCATTTATAACGCGAAGTGACAATCAGTGTTCCTTTTTGTAACACTTTTGGATTATTGGATGTCACTATGTGTTTCTAGAAATGCGTGTGTGAATTATTTGCAAGGGAATGTGTGGTACATATGACTCAATAGCTGGTGGAAGCTTGGAAAGCTAAAGTAATATTTATTGATAAAAGATTTAAACTTTGTATTCCTTATGCTTCACAGCTTTAAATGATGTAGTGAAGGGAAAAATTGCACGTAGTTCATAAGTACTGAGTCTAGAAGCCGCATTTTTAACGGAATCGAAAGTACAAATAAAGGAAATAATGAAACTTCTAAGTTTACATGTTTCATAGGGGTCGTCGGATCGATCTCTACTCATGCCACGTGGGCTTTGTGGTGTACAAACACCATGTGCGTGAGTTTTCTCGGGGTGCTCCAGTTTCCTCCCGCTTTTTTCATTCCACCAATCCATCCCATCATCATCCATACGGCCTGAGCTATAGTTGCCTAAAGGTCTTAAAATAAATTCAATTCAATTTACGTTTCATAGGTTTGAATGACGTAATATCTACTACTTTTCTCCGAACTTCTTTTTTCTACTTTCTTCTTCTTCTTTCTACTACTTTTCTACTTACTTTCTTCCTTATCTACTACTTTTCTCCGAACGTCGCGAAGGGATATAAACAACAGCACAGTGAGAGAAAAAATTGTTACTTCATTTTCTTTGCCTGTTCCCTATCAGCAGGAACAAACACGACAGTTGATCAATACAGTCGAGTTGGACCAATACAGGTGGGTACATTCTCTGTTAAGTAAATAGTGTTATTTTTATTATCGGATTATGTCAGCCACCATATTTACTGTAACTACCTACACATGACATCCCTGACTTCCTGTGAGTGTTGTCCTTCAAATTCTCGCTCGTACGCCAACTTTAAAATTATTTTTGTCAAAAATAGATAGAAATCGTGCAAAATTCCACTTCCACTCTCCCAATTTTGACTTCACCCTCCCCAATTGAAAATAGAATCTCCCTTGCAGAATCTCTATTGTAACTACAGATAACATTGCAATTTCCTACATCCATTTCAATGTGTTTATAATACACAAAGCAAGTTCATCGTAATTGATATCAATAATTTACATAATATTCTTTTAATTCTAGATGTTGGAAAAAGTTAAAAAATACTGCGAGGAATGTGAAGATACAGGAAAAAGCTCAGTGCAGGACCACATTTTCCTGTAAAATTAGCCAACGAAATTCTAGTACAAGTGGAGGTGATTCCTCCATACTTGGATGCATTCTATTGAAAATATATTTAATTGTGCAAAAACTTCAGAATCAGAAGTCAGTTTTGCTCATGACGAGTTCATATTGTCCTACGGTGAGATAGTTACACTTTCACCAACGTGTATAACATTTATAGAAGATATTGTGAATTACTGCAATAGCTTGATCACGCCTAACATTAAATGGAGTTTTCGTAATTTTTAACATTCGATATTTTCTCTCCCTTGTTTTTTCTGTTTGGATGTAATCCATATTGTAACGCATTGTAGAAAGACTTCTTTTTGGTTTAATAAATTGTTAATGCGTAAAAAAATCTATTGTCATGTTATGATTTAAAAATACTGAAAACACATCGCACCAGTGATCGTCCCTCCTGAAAACAGTGCTATTAGAGGCAAGCCCAAAACAACTCCCATGAGCAGCATTGCGGGTTCGAGTCCTGCTCACGTCAGCCATCTTAAATCTGGTTTTCTAGGTGTTTCCTCAGTCGCAAAAGACCAATGCTAATACTTTCAATCGAGGCCCTAATTAAAACATTCCCCTTCATTCCCGGAAAGTGTTCGCCGAGGAACATCATCCCTCCAACTTCTCACTTTCAGCTGTACCTGTCAGTTCTAGTCCATATTGTACGTATTTTTTTAAGTAAATTTATTGAGTGATCTAAGTGTGTCTTTGTACAAAATATTAAAAAATGACCTATATGCATCTCAGGATCAGGCCAGAATAGGGTGGGAGAGATGATATTAGAAGGTAGACCAGGGCCTAGTTAGTAGGAATCATCTCGCTATATTTGCTTGATATGACTTAGGAAAAACACGGAAAATATTCTTGATAAGTTCAACTGAATCTGGTTGTTTTTACTAGGAATTTCCTTAGTTTTATCAGGTGAATAGGATGGTACCTATATAAAATACCATAGCCTCTAAAATTCCAGAGAGAGAGAGAGAGAGAGAGAGAGAGAGAGAGAGAGAGAGAGGAGAGGAGGAAGAGATGACGGTGAGGTTTTCAGAATCGAAATGAGTGTTGGACAAAAGTCTTATCTTTGCACGTAATCATTATTTGAATCTGGAAATTAACTTGACGTTTTGATGCAATTAGCTGTGTAAATGCAAAGAAAAATATGTCTAAAAATTGTAATAAAAACATCTTAAGACGTGTCTAGTTACAGGGGCGCAAAATATACTTAGGTATTCGACGTATATGCAAATACAATAAAAAATCGTAAAATGTGTTTTATAACTGCTTTCTTTACTGGTCATTCACTTTAAGAATTTTCTATTATTTTCATCTTGACCAGAAACAAAACGAAAAAAAAATGTGTATTTGTCCAACTGTAATTACGAAGGTCTGCAAACTGTAAACAAGTAGTCTGCAAATTACAACAAGCAAAACATGCCTTTCAAATAATTAAAAAAGAGCATTTTTGTCTATCCAACGATATGATATATCCTGCAAAAAAGAAAAAAAACTTGTTAAATAGCGTATACTCTATACTTCCGTGTTGCAAAAAAAAAAAAAATATATATGTATGCCATGTAACTAATCTAAGGTTTCCTTTCACTCCTCTTGTAAATGACGAGCGATCTTGTTGCTTTTAATAATGTTTTTAATTTTGGATCAAATCACCTCACTGTTCTTGATTTATCAAACTTCTCAAACAGTTCTTTATTAGCTTTACACTGTAAAAGGCTCTTTTACGACAAATATGGATTATTGGTAATGTTAATACATATGAAGAGTACAGGGAAAGAACGGTTGTCCATTTTTTAAAATTAAGTTTGCACTTGCAATAAGTGTCACTCAAAATAGCGGCGGCTATTCGGGTGAAGTGGGTGAAGCTGTACTTCACCTACTATTTAATTTTCGTATTCATTAAACAAAGAAAACACAAGCTTCAAAATAATAAAATAAAATATAAATTGCCCAGAAGAACACCACTTCGCTTTATTATAGTTTTGCCTACAAGTAATTTACAATTTTGACACTAGAAGGTGCCATCAGTCTTGCAAAGTAGACTCCTTTGGTTTCTTAGCAAACGGAAGCATTTAGGATTGACCCTAGCTATCTTCTTTTCTACTGACCTAGAGCGGAAGTGAGATCCACTATCTGTAGCAGAAGGTGTACTTCTCGGTCAGAAGAGGCCTGGAGCTTAGCACTGGCAGAGACCTACTCGTTTCTTTCCTACTCTGTGGCGCCTGTGAAGTTCTTTCTTGCTCTTCTCAAATGAGATTCTCTGCCTAATGCATAGTGTAATTGTTTTCTCCAAATTCCACCATAGCATCACTTTGCTTGGTTGCGACAGGGCTGGCAACTACATAATAATTACCACGGTCATCAGGAATTCATCGCTTGTACGATGTATAAAAGTATAATTCAGATTTTATTACTAGAAAATATACGGTTGGATGCTTAGCATCTTAGCTAAAGTATGTACGATTTTAAAACCAAGTAAGTTGATCTATCATTACGCTTTTAAGATAAAAAGAAAGGAAAAAATTCAAACGCATGTTGCGTACAAACTAGAAAAGTTTCAACATAAATACAACTGGCCTGTCGCTGAAGTCTTCTGGAATAAGTCGGTAAAGTCTGGATAATCAGGGTAACTGTTACCAGTAGGTAACATGAAAGCTTGTTTACATATAAATGGTTTGGTAGAACTTCACCTACTGTTTCAACAACGAGTAGCCACTGACTCACAATAACAACTAACCGCTAGGAAAGTTTCAATCCAAAAGCCCAAATAATCTACAGGTTTTTGCGGTTATCAGAAAATTAAATACATGGGAGTACACGGGAGAATTAAATTTGAATATGCGTTTTAGAAGAAATCACCTTTCATGGACAGCCTCCCAGCTTCTTTTCCTGTACTATTCATATTTGAAGGATAAGATGAAGAGAGTTGAAAATCTTGCAGAACACACATGCCGTACAGCCCTTGCAAAATTTTCAAACAGCAGGATTGCACTCTTAAAATATTATTTCCACCGCTTCAGCATGATCCTCCACTTCAGTTCCACCAAACGAATGAATACTGACGATATCTTCTGGTAAGGTCTGTTGTTTATGTTAACCAGTGCACTTAGACATGTCTGCTTCGTCTGCTGAAGCATGAGAAGTTTTTGTTTTCCTTTTGAAGTATCATGCCAGGGTTGACGTTCTGCTTTAAAAGTTACACCCAGATTTCAAAACTTCGATATAACTTGGGTGCAGTTTCCTTGCTCAGCCATGTTGTGGCACCGATGGAAGGCAAGCGAATACATTTTTTATCTCTTTCTTTCTGTTATTACCTTACCCTTTCCTCAATATTCTTGTAAGAATCCTTGAAAGGAAAACAAGCTGCCTGTATGTTTCCGAAATATAAAATGATTGTCACAGTGAGGCTTGGTCAGAAATGAATAAATTGGCTACATGAGTACTGCACAATACATGGCCATGGTTAAGGTTTACCTGCTTCAAAAATGAAACTGCTTCTTTGTATTCTCCATGCAATGCATATTACTTGCTCGTCACAAATGCAATTTTCAGGAAACATTTTGTTATATTGCAGTATCTTTTGCAGGTTTTCATAAAGATCTGTCTTTGGAAGACTTCAATCGAAATAAACAAGGAGTTCACCGCTAATTACGACGATCGGACATCACCGCTAATTACATTTAAGAGCACACCTTTTGATTAAAACCTGATGATTCCGTGAAGGAACTTGATCTTTGAAATTGAGAGATTTAATATGTTTTCTCCTGAAACATGTGTCAGAAAGAGTAGAGTTGTGATGAGTATTTGAACATTCGTGTTCCGAGGTCCTTAAGTACACACAGCCCCATTCACTGAATCCATAGTTTAGAGAGAGAGAGAGAGAGAGAGAGAGAGAGAGAGAGAGAGAGAGAGA
>JAGDQP010002632.1:0-88466 GCA_022664845.1 Lepisma saccharinum | reverse complement strand
AGAGAGAGAGAGAGAGAGAGAGAGAGAGAGAGAGAGAGAGAGAGAGAAAGAAAGAAAGAAAGAGAGAGAGAGAGAGAGAGAGAGAGAATATATGATGCAATGCATACATCAGGCAGATTATGCATAGAAGTCCTGCAGGTGACGAATTTAAGCCTGGCCTGATACTTGTGGCTGGGGAATTTATTTTCGACTGTTCTCCTTCATTTAATTCATTCTAATTTGAATTAAAACTGAAATTTGTCGACCAAAAATGTAGTTATTTTATAGGAAAATAAAATAACTACCTTTTTCTTTAAGCATTTGCTTTTTCTTTGAAATTCTTTAATTCGTTCCGCTAAGTCTTTTCTTTTGTTTTCCCACTTTATTGAAATTAATGGCAACGACAACATATACCACACACTCGAAGTTTGTAGTTCATCGCGACAAATAGGTGCGCTAGCAAAAAAGAGAAAGATAATTAAGAAAAACTTTTTAAAGTCATACTTTTTTTTAACAATTCGTACCAAAAAGTAAGTAATAACTTTCCTTATGGATTACTAAAAGGAAAAGCATGGGGCACGCTCTCATATACAGTAATTTTATAAATTCTTGAAATGGCGCGCTGCATGCTTTTCTTTTTAGTTATGCATAAATAACATTATTTTTAAGTACGAGTTGTTTAAGAAAAGTGTGTTTTTAAAAAGTTTTTAATTATTTTTTCTTTCGCGCTATTTCGGTGTCGGATACTTTTTCTAAAGCTAATGTTTTATGACCCAAATTCTAAAGTGTTCTGCAAGCAGTCAAACGAGAAATCGTTGCAGACTAGTATTTATTTTAGTATAAAGAAATTCATAATAAAAATATATATATATTAAAATATTCTTTTAAAATATATAGAAATATATGAAAGTAACAATGGAATATTGTATTGCCACCCGACAATGTCGCTGTGCAAAATTTCATCATTGTGTGACGTCGGGAAATGACTTAAATTAACGTTACAAATTTTGAGGACACCACGAACCATTCTGAATTAAAGAAAGTCTATGAAGAAAAGCGGCATGGGAAAATGATTAAATCATGACTTGATTAACCGATTGCTTTCACTTATTGCTTGTTGGAATTTCTAAGGTCGTATTATTTAAAAGAAACTGCTAATTTAAGAGCGTTATTCGATTTTATTTAGCTCAGTGATGCCCAACCTATGTCCCACAGCATTTATCTTTCCGGCTCGCCACATATGTTGCACTTGTTTACCATAAACATGTCAAAAGATTGTTTTATTTCTTCTTAATTTATACATGATTATGGTAAACTTGTTTCTAATACTTTGATTTTGGCGTCTTGCTATATTTACAAACATTAATTGTCTGTATATGTGAAAGACTTTCTTACATTTGCGATATTAGCGTTTAAAATCTGCAATTAAAACCAAACGTTCGATTTCCATGCTATTTATGTGAGAAGTTGCTCTGGCCCTCGAAGATAGTGCTAAATTATAATGTGGGCCATGGGGAAAACAAGGTTGGGCATCACTGGTTTTGCTGATAAAATGAATTACACTTTTTAGTAACATGACAGTGGGTTACACTTGCGCTGATTTTAAAGAGTGAAACAAATTCGCAGCCAGCAGCTAGCGGCTCAGTCTGACCTTTTAAACCGGCGGCGTACTCGGTGGGCCAGTACGTGCTTGTCAGATTCACAGTTTTGGTAATTAGAATATTATGCAAACCAAATTACTTTCGACTCTTAACGTATTCCATCAAAATCATTCTACGATGTTTTTCCAATAACCAATGAAGTTGGAAAACAAATATATCGAAAAAATAGCATTCTTTTTTTGAATATTCTTGAAATACGAAATTATTCTCATGTTCATGAGTAACGTTAATGCAAATGCCCATTGAGCCAGCTGACTAGTTTGAGCAACCTGGTTTACTGGAAATGAAACCCAAGTCAAAATGGACTGGAAATGAAGTCGAAAAACAAATTCAATGGATTAGTGCTTTCGTTCGTCGCCTCAACTTCGTATTCATACTACACACATATCTACTCTAATTGGTTCGGAATCTACTTTAAAATATACGACCAGTTCTTGGGATGTCATCTCCAATCAATTGAAGGCAGTGCCAAACAACCATTATTTCACGTTATCGAGAATCTTCGGGTCATACACCTGACTTCGGGAAGGTCAGTACTCATTACATCATCACCCTAATCTAGAACAGGACCGAAAATTTCTTTAGCATCTCTTAAATATTGTTTTAAGTAAAATAATATTATTTGGAAAATTTCTAGCAGCACATTTCAGAACAACTTTAAATAATTCAGGGCGATTCTCTGGCAAGTGGTCCATTGTCAGTAAATTTTCAAAATTAATTTAAAACTATGATGTCTGTGATTTTCTATTGAAACATTTTAAAAAACGTAAAATATTTTGGGCGCCGCTTTACCTTGGTTCTTCGTACTCCCTTATTCCCCGATACAAGTATACATACATACAAGACTGACACAACAGTCAAACAGGCAAATAAAAGTGTACCTCGGGGCCGGTTTTGAATTCAACGCACTATACTTCAGACATAAACAACATAACCTAAGCTTCACTGTTACTAAGATTCAGCTACATCTTAACGAAATCATTGTCGACACCACTAATTTAACTTCTAATTTATTTTCAATTCAAAAGAATGAAGTCAACATATAATTACATATCAAATAAAAATGTGTGACGGGAAGGGCGTAAGCCATAGTGCTGGTACCGCACATAACCTTAATTTTATCTTATCTTAGCAATGTGTGAACTAATTTCCAAATTCAAAAATTTTATGGACTCTTGAAATCAAAAGAAGTAATGTGCTTCAGCCACCACTTAATCAAAAAATATCTGGCGAATCATAATCAACAAAAATCGAAATATGCACATTTGAGTTCATAAACTAATGTAAAAATCATAATTTTGATAAAAGTCATATTTTGGCATATGCTTAAGAAGAGATTCTGCTGTAAAGCTTATACAATGGTAATTTTAAATTACAATAGCTCGATAGTTGTACTTAAGCGAAAATAATTTTATGTTAATTACGATTTCTACTATTTGGTTTTGTCCAAAACACTTTTTAAACAGGAATTTCTTCACTAAAACAAAAAAAATGTTTCATAATCCATCTGTTAATAAGAAAAAAGTAACGCAGAAATGATCTTTGTACTAGACTGATAAAAGTGAACTTAAACGGAAAGCGTTTACGTTAACAAATGACAGTTTCAATTTACATGCACTGATTTTACAGCAAACAGTATACGCCGAAAACAGTAATATTGAATTTAAGAAAACATACTTTTTCTAAGCCCTGAATCTGATTACCCAACAAAATTTCTATTATGTCTGTGTTCCAATCTGATGGGCACATGATTGGTATATTTGTAGCTGAAGCTTGAGTTAAACATCTAAAATGTCTCTTGTAAGTTATAATTGTTCTCTTAAAAGCATTTCTTGTGCGTAGATGTGCTACATTGCACCTCTTCTCTCCCAAGTTAGCTGTATTTATATTAAAGTTTTCGTGGTCACCCAAGATCCTCTACTTTGGATTTTCAATTCATTTTCGAAGCCGCTCTCTTCGAAACCTCGAGCGTCATGGCATGATCCTGGTGTCGAAAAGTTATATCTTGTATTTCCAGTTCGAGACAGCAAGCAATCTGAAATGAAATACAAACAGTATTAATATATACAAATATTAAATATTGCAGGCATTAACAGACGGACTAAAAATATTGAAAAGATTAATGCTACATACATATTTGCTACAAAATTCAGATATAACGCGGAGCAAGCGAAAACGGGTTAGTAAAGCCACATTACATAATACGGTGGAGCGAAAAATTGACTTTTTCACTTATTTTCGAAATCTATATGGGGCTAGTGCGGGAAAGTTGCCAAATGATCTCAGGAGTATGTGTGCAAATTTTCAGTCCATTTCGTTAATGTTCTGATCTCCCGCCAGGGGCAAATTTGGCGCTTCCTTCAAATTATTCAAATTTAGCCGTTTTTTTGCATTTTCTTTCCATTTATCTAGTTTATTTTTGAGGATATGTCAATGTTTTATACAACGTTAGAATCGTTATTGCACGGACTTTGAAAAGGGTTGGTGTTCATTGTCATTGTTGCGTGTTTTTGACATTCTTTGGGGCAAAAAGCATTCTTTCGGGCAAAATTGATATATTTATGGAAAAAATCACAAGTTTTCGTATGTAAGAATTTTTCAGTTGAGATTCATGGACACTTTTGCACTTATACTACTAGTGTTGCACATTTTTGCGAAATACTAAACACAAGCATAATATAATTAATCCATAATTACATATTACTCTCCCATAGGTTGTGTTCCCGCTGATGTTTAGAGGTGTAGCCGAGATTGCGTCATTCCAGTTCTGAGTGTCTGTCCACCACAGCAGCATTACAAACAAAGTGTGTTCTTAAATACTTTAATGTTTAGTGCGAATGTGATTTTTCTCTTATTGATATTGAAACTTGTAGTCAAGATTGCATCAGCCAATTTATGAGCCAAGTATATAACAGAAAATTAGCAGCTAGCAAAATTACGAAGTGTTTAGTGTGAAGGTGAATTTATTTTGGTTTTGATAATACAGTTAATATTACTGTTAATATTACGTAATAGCAACGTTACGAAGTGTTTAGTGTGAATGTGATTGTGAATTTATTTTGGTTTTGATAATACTGAAAATACTACAGATATTAATAAATACCGAATACTGTGAATTTGTCAAATCAAATTACTCCGGACTGTACAAATGAGTAAAGTTAAGGAAAAGAAAACTAGGAAGAAATCGGCATGTCAAGTTTTTGGAAATCCATCGGGATTTCCGAAATTGTTCTACCAACTGTCGAAGATTTGTTGAAGTTCTATCTCTGGATTCGAGACCAAGCCTCTGAGGAATCAGGAAAGCCAAAACCTGTTTCGGAAATTGCAGACATCGTCGGCAAGAAAGTAGAGGAAATCTGGACAAAGGCATCAATCCCAGTCATCTCCCACAAACGAGTTGTTGATATGATTCGCTCGTATCACTACAAGTATTCCAAAATTATGAAGAGCGTGAAGAAAACAACTGAATCTGCTATTCAGGCCAGGAAGGCGTTTCTGGAAAATACCAGAATTACTCTCTTCGACATTGCAGCGTGCAAATGTTCTGATTTCCGAAGTTGTACTTGTGAGCAATTCAAAAGAGTCCCTCCAATGGAAAGAGATTTCCTGTGTGATCAGCGAACTATCAGAAGGATGTTCATTGGATGCTTGGATACGAAAACGACGAAGCGAATACTAAGGAAAGCAGAGAGAAAGGAGAACAGAGAAAAAGCAAGGAAAAGAAAGTTGAAACCAACTTTAGAAGTGCAAGAAGATAGTGAAAGTAACGGAGACATTGAAGTTTCTGTGACTTCTTCAGATAACTATGATGATGAAGAGTTTACTCCTAGCCGAAAAAAAACAACGAGAATCGCTGCACGAACTCAAACCGACCCCTCCGACCGCTAGGCTAACCCTATCGAATTTTTCAATAGCTTGTGATCGAACTGGAACGTCAGACAGAAATGCTTCCCAGCTCGCGACGGCGATCTTCAGAGATGTGGGAATCGTAACAGAAGATGATTATTCCAAGGTCGTAGATAGGAGCAAAGTAAGACGTGAGAGGGAGAAAAGCAGAGAGCACTTGCAGAGAACAATGTGCAAATGAAGAGACGGTCCTGCGAGCAGTCTACTTTGATGGAAGGCGCGACAACACGATCAGTCAAGAAAAGAGAGGAGGAAAGTCCCATCGAGTTGTTGTTAAAGAAGAACACGTGTCTGTAGTGCAGGAACCTGGCTCTCTGTATATCGGACATTTCACGCCATCGACAGGGGCCAGCACTTCCATTGTTGAAGGTTTATTACAACTGCTAGATAAGCAGGGATTTTCAACAAAGGATATTCTGGCTGTTGGTTGCGACGGAACTGTGGAGAATACTGGATATACCGGTGGAGTTATCCGACAGCTTGAAACAAACCCTGGGGAGACCGTTACAGTGGGCAGTCTGTATACTTCACGCAAATGAGTTACCACTTCGTCATCTCCTTCAATATTTGGACTGTCCTACGACCGGACCCTAAACGTTTTCTGGGCCTATAGGAACTCAACTCCAGAAGTGCGAGACACTGCCAGTGACTCTCTACGAAACTATTGACACAGTTCTGCCGTCAGTGGGCCCTAAAGATCTCAGCTCTGACCAACAATACCTCTACGAAATATGCCAAGCAATTGCAAGTGGACAATGCACTACATCCTTGGAAAGCAAGAACCCTGGAAAACTCTCGCAGTCGAGATGGTTAATTACTGCCAACAGAATTCTTCGACAATACATAGGTACAGCGAATCCTTCTGAGACTCTGAAGACGCTTGCTACATTTGCCTTAAAGGTGTATGCTCCCACTTGGTTCAATATTAAGTTCAAACCGCATTTTGAGGAGGGGCCGAAGCATCTCTGGAGTCTATTCGCTCGGTCTCGGTATCTTAGCGAAGAACTAAAGAAGATAGTAGACCCGGTTATTCAAAGAAATAGTTTTTCGTCATCCTGAAAACATCCTTGTTTCCATGGTTAAAGACGAACGAAGACATATTCGGGAACTTGCGTTGAGGAGAATTCTGAAGGCCAGGGCAGAAGGAAAGAAGGAGCATATTCGCAAGTTCAAGGTCCCTCTAATTAACCCTAGCGCAACGGACTACATCGACTTAATCAACTGGAACGAGTGCGAGGTGACCGAGCCACCTATAACAAGAAACATACCAAACAGTGAGATCAATAGGATGTTCGAAGGGAAAATTCCTCTCGAGGTTGATCAACTGGATATCATCAACATTCCTTGCTACACACAGTCTGTAGAAAGGATTGTCAAGCTTGTCACTGAAGCCTCCAGTGCTGTTTGTGGGCCTGACAACAGAGACGGATTTATCAGAGCGAGGCTGGAGAGCAGAAAAAGACTACCGAAAGTGGAGACAAAACAGGACTTCTTCAAATCGTAGAAAGAAACATTCCCAGATTGTAGGTAGGGTGGTTGGGTTGGGAATGGGTGGAACTAGAATGCAGCCACCTCCTCGTGGTTAGTTCTGGGTCATGGAAGGATGTGTTCACTTGCAGAAATGCAGAGTACAATTATACTTTACCGCCTGAAGTAAGCGAAGAGCTGCTAAACAAATATAATTTTTATGTGCATTCTGAACAATGCACGGGTACTGTCAAGTATGAATTTCTAATAGAAAATCTGGTTTCCCGCTAAAACCATCTGAAAAACGCGAAATAGTCACAATGAGTACTAAACATTTTTAATGTCAGTATCATAATGAATCTAACGATGTAAGAAACATTAACATATCCTCAAAACTATACTAGATAAATGCAAAAAATGCAAAAAACCGGCTAAATTTGAATAATTTGAAGGAAGCGCCAAATTTGCCCCTGGCGGGAGATCAGAACATTAACGAAATGGACGGAAAATTTGCACACTTGTTCCTGAGATCATTTGGCTACTTTCCCGCACTAGCCCCATATAGATTTCGAAAATAAGTGAAAAAGTATATTTTTCGCTCCACCCTATTACATAATTCTCTCTTCATGTGCGATGCACATGACGTTTAACATGTGCTAATAGTCCCACTTCATTTTCGATGCTTCACTTTCACTTCCTACTTCCATGACTTAAAACCTTGTATAATTTAGCGGTCCAACACTTCCACACACATTCCAAACATTACATTTCCTGGCTATCGTAAACCTCACTTCACCTAATAACTCTGATTACAAGTAAGTCCTTTATATTACGTAACAAAATTCAGTTCCACCCTTGCTCTTTCAAGTTCAAGAACACTTTGAAATCAGCCTGGATCTGTTCTCCAGAATTAATGGGCCAAACCTAATTTAAGATCTTGTCAATCGACCACCTTAAGTAGCTTTACTACAGTCTAGTTGAGATCAACCCAAAAATGTAAAATTTACAGGAAAAGTGTAATGTTTGCAATATGTATGCAAGTCTTATTTTAATTTACTCATTACAAAAGTATCGATCTTGCTTATGCAGTGCAGTTATAGTAGTGATTTTCTTTACAGTCTTCGAATGTGTCTACTCTATTTAAAGAAAATTAACAATTAAAGTAATGTGGTCGAGTTTAATCAAAAAGTAAAGATTTCTCACTTAACCAAAAGGAAATATAAAGTTTCACATCACAGGGTAGAAGTCTAGTTTAACCAAGGCCTCAATTAGTGACCACGGGAACGTGGAAGTTGGGTAAGGTTAGGTACGGTTATGTATCTTTACACTTTTGTTTGTTTAATTAATGTAAAGATACATAACCGCACCTAACCTTACCTAACCTCCACGTTCCCATGGTCACCAATTAAGGCGAAGTCGGGTTTAACCGGTTACTCGGTTAAACTCGACTTGTATCCATCACAGTATTCCATTTCTAATGTGCTTCTTTCATTTCCTTTTAACATTGGTGTGTTGAAAACTAATACTACTAGATGCTCTTTGGATACTCCCCCGGAAGAGTAATCACGATGTTCAACACATTATTTCGGATCTGATTACGAAGGACTAGAGACGTTAAGATCAGTTAAAGATAACTTAAATGAATTATTATGAGTTAAGATAATCCAACCTAACCTAATCTAATGTTCACTGTTTTCAACGATACGGGGAATATCTAAAGCGCAGCCAACTATTCTCTTAACAAAATAGTTTTCCAGTGTGAAATTGGATGTCGTGGAAAAGGTTCAATTTGTTATAAATTGCAGTGCTCATCCTTACTTAGGTATTTCAAAGGCACTCCATACAGTCGAATAGTGAATGAATATAAGTGATATCTATCAACAGTGGTATTCTGGATTTAATGCCATATATTCTCCTTACTACAGTCTTAGATCTACCAATACTGATATTCGTTATTCATGCATCACTAATTATTATGTCATCAACTAAGTTAATTAATACTACATTTTCCGTACTTTATCAGTATTAAATAGCTTCAACCATTCACATCATTGTCTTTGCAGACTTAAGATGCTCTTTGAATACTTTCCCGGAAGACAAATCAACACGTTCAATACAGTCTCTTGGGCTGCAAACCAGTAATCAAGCCATTTTCGTACATTTTCGTAAGATGTGGAGCACTGGTCAGCAAGTGCGTGTCCCATGGATGCAAATAAGTGAAAATCGGAAGGCGCCAAGTCTGGTGAATAAGCCGAATGCGGAAGAATTTCCCAGCCAAACGTCGCAATCGTTTCCTTGACGGGTTTTGCTGTGTGGGAGGGTGCATTATCATGAAGCACAATCACTTTATGTTGTCTTTGGTCATATTCTGGTCGTTTTTCACGCAAAGCTTGATGAAAATCGATCATTTGTTGTCGGTAACGTTGGGTATTAACGGTTTCGCCAGGTTTCAGCAGTTCATAATAGATCACTCCCTTCTGATTCCACCAAACACAAAGCATTGTTTTCCGTTCATAGCGATTTGGTCTTGCTGTCGATGTCGCCGGTTCTCCTGGAGTTACCCATGATCTTTTACGCTTAGGATTCTCGAAATAGATCCACTTTTCGTCACCAGTCACAATTCCATGGAAAAATGATTTCCTTTTGTACCTGGCGAACAGAATTTCGCAAGTGGTTTTTCGGTTTTCCTGCTGTCCCCTTGAGCAAAAGCCACCACTTGGATTCGGGCCACCAGCTGGCAAATAGGTGGGCGTCGCGCTCTACGGAATACCAGTAGGCCACTAGTGGCCCAACCGCTGTTTGGTCCAACAATTTATTACTTTTCCTCTTGATATACTTTAAGTACGAATCTTTTGTGTGAATAACTGCCAACTCCAATGGTTAGAGAATCAAAGTAAAATTTATCATTTTTGTGGTGAAATATTTTATGATTGCAGATGAACCTCGCTCATTTGCCATCCCTGAAACCACTAGTAGGTGGCGTAGCGTAGGTAGCAGAAACTGGCCCGTTGGTAGTTATGCGCCAATCATATCGCACATGCGCATTAACACAGTTTGAGTCATTTGTTTTTCGGTGGATTCAAATTCATAGCAAGCCATCGGTTGACAAACATCGAAGTAAATATCTTAGTACAAGTAGAAAAATATGAGATTGCTGTTACAAGCCACGTTTAATAATAATCAGAAGAAGGCTCAGAGTTGATATAAGGTAAGTTTTTCCTTTGTGTGGGGATATTGTATTACGTAATTTTGAAGCTCGGGCATAACATTGTGAATAAGTATTGAGAGAACATACGTTGTTGTGAGTTCTACGTTGTAAATTTACGAACACAAGAGGAAAATTTGATCCATGTTCCTCATTAATGATTAATCATACTCTCCTTACCAGAAGAATTTTTTTTAGCTTGTATGCGAAATGTAGAAGTGATACATGTTGGCATGGTTCTAGAACACTGCCTCGCCTGAGTGAATTTACCATGCTTAGACAACCCTACGTTAGAAAGATGTCGTTTCTACTTTATTTATTGTATATTAACATCAACTAACCTGGCGTAGGGGATTGGCGACCCCATCGCAGGTCTACGGACCGCAACGTGATGCACCATCACATAACCCGAGCAGCAGACCATCGCTGCTCGTATACGACGTAGGGAAATGGCGACCCCATCGTCCAGCTGGCTTATGCTCGCTGCAATCAGCCCTCGCAGCTAAACATCTACGCTGCTTGAAAGGAGGGCCAGCCGAGAGGATTTCATTTACATTCACCCCATTTCTCACCCATTGATGACTCATTATTTCATCTCCTCTTGTGCTGCGACTTGAACCTCCACGCAATGCTCAAGGATGTACTTTCATTGACGCTGGCCCCTGGGACCCGAGGAAAGGGGGCGGAACAATTGGATAGCGCCTAGTTCTTAACAGCAGATTCTTGGATGGTCTAGCTCGTTGAGACTGCGAAGTGCGCCATTGGGGAGCTCTTCGGACCTTTGGTCTCGCCAACACTGGGGGAGTGGGTGTACCAAATATCCATCAGTCGGGAGTGCAAGTGATTTCGACGCCAAGTCATTGGACTTCGCCTCGATTTCCAGCTTGCTGACAAGGGTGATGAGGGTAGTACCCGGCAGCCTCGTTGGCTCCTCAGAATGAAGACGGAGAAGTGTGGGCATTTACGGCTAACATTCATCATGGCTCCACCACATCCTAATAAGTCGCCTTCGGAGAAAGAGAGAAAGAGACAGAATGAAGATAAAGTCACTGATGCAAGCAAGAAGGCGCATACAGCTAATGAATCAACCAGTGACAAAGAAGATAAAATAGAAGTAGAGGAACAGACAAATATCGTACCGAATATCACGCGATATATTGTAATTAAAGTTAAGAATGAGACAGAACTTCCAGGTGGTTTGAAGGGATTATCCCCTTTCATCATACAAAGGCAACTTGGTCATGTTGCCGGTGAACTGAAAAATGTTAAAAAGCTTCGCAACGGCACACTCTTAATGGAGACGTCTAGCGATAAACAAACAACTAATCTCCTGAAATTGAAGTCACTAGGTCAGTTTGAAGTTCATGTTGAACCACAACGTCAACTGAACTTTACTCAGGGCGTAATTTCTTGTTGGGATTTGCAAGATGTCCCTGAAGAGGAGATTAAGAATGAACTTGCCAGCCAAGGTGTCGTTAATGTTATACGAATTAAAACTCGAAAGAGTGGCGAACTCCAACCCACGAGCTCGCTAATTTTGACGTTTGCCATGCCACAGCTTCCCAGGGACGTGAAAGGCAGCATTCTATTGCTTACCTGTCCGTCCTTATATACCGAGTCCGCTCCGCTGTTTTAAATGCCAGCACTATGGATACACCAGTACGTCGTGTAAGGCGACCTCTGCTGTATGTGCAATATGCGGTACCAGTAGCCATGGTGCGGATCCTTGCACGTCACTGAAACCTCAGTGTGTTAATTGCAAGGGTGATCACACGGCCTGGTCGCGTGATTGTACGGTATTTAAAGAGGAAAAACGAATTCGAGAGCTGATGGTTATTGAGAAAATATCTGCAGGTGATGCAAAACGTCGAGTACGAGAGTCTCAACGCACCCTTCCGTCTGGTCCGTTTTCTACGGTCGCGGCAAGACTAGCAGTTAAAACTGTCTCGGTTGGCACCCAGACAGTTGCTGTGTCAACTCAAACTGAGCGACCTACAGGTGAAAAGTCTCCTAACCAACGCCAAGCCTCAACATCTCCTCAAGCTACGCCGAGGCATACTGAGAGACAAATGTCTCCTGTGCAGTCTTCTAGGACTCCACGGGCTGTATCTACTCTTCGTGCCCGTAAACTTGCACGAACTAGTCGTATGTCACCACTAGCGACGAGCATTAAACGTCTAACAACTGTTCTGGCGACTCAGCTAGCGCATCAGAACTCTCCAGCTGCCCTTAATGCGCCGAGTTCCTCCCTCAAATCAGATATGATTGAGGATGATCTGATGGACTCGGAATATACAGTAGTCGGAAAGGGAGGGAAATTTAATAAGCCTAGACTTAAAAGGTAATTATTTTTCTTGATCTTCATCCCAATGGCTATGCTCCAATGGAATCTTAACGGATTTCATTCCCACTATGAAGAACTGCAAGTCTTGTTATCAGATCTTTCCCCTTTTGTAGTTTGCTTTCAGGAAACAAAGTTTAAAACCACTGAATCTGTGATCTTAAAGCACTATACACTCTATCGCACAGATTTTCCAACTGATGGTCGCGCATGTGGCGGTGTTGCAATTGGTGTTGTTGACACACTGTATTCAACACCTGTCCACATTACTACGAACCTACAGGCGGTTACTGTTCGCGTCCACCTTGAGCAGCATGTCACAATCCTGAATTTGTACATAACAAGGGAACAAGACTTTACGCTCCTTGAACTCCAGAACCTTTTGCAGCAGTTACCCCAACCTGTAATTTTAGTTGGAGATTTTAATTCATATAATGTTATTTGGGGTAGTGTTCGTACAGATGTCCGAGGTAGAATCGTTGAATCGTTTATTGACGCCTCCGACTTAGTATTATTAAATACTGGTGCTCACACACATTTTAGTTTGGCAAGTGGCACATACTCCGCGATAGATCTGTCTCTCTGCAGTGCAGTTGTTGCACCCATGCTGGCATGGCGTGTACATGACGATCTCTATGGTAGTGACCACTTCCCAGTTATTTTAGAGTTTTTAAACCTTTATCAAGCACCACGCAAATTACCGCATTGGCATTTGAAGCGTGCTGACTGGACTAAATATGCAACTCATGTCCAACTAGTTGATCAAAATGATTCGGTTGAGTACTTGAACCGTGAAATTTTGCGAGCTGCCAGATGTTCCATCTCTCAGTCTGGCCGAACGCCACGTCGGCGTTCTGTTCCCTGGTGGAACGATGAGCTCGAACTAGCATGGCGACGGCGCAGTCGCGCTTTACGGGTGTTCAATCGATATCCTACAGCGGCAAATTTGAGTGCAAATCGACAGTCCCAAGCTTATATTCGACGTCTCATGAAACAAACTCGGCGTACATCTTTTCGTGAATACGTATCTTCCATCGATTCACAAACGCCAATCCGAGACGTGTGGGAACGGGTCAGACGTTTGCAAGGCAACTGTCGCTCCGAGCCATTGACTGCTCTGACGCACAACAATGTCTTGCATACTGACCCAGGAGAGATAGCTAATCTTCTTGGAGCAGCCTTCGCAGCAATATCCAGCTCCCAGCACTATAGTGCTAATTTTGTCAACATTAAAAGACAGGCAGAGATAATACCTCTACGCTTCCCCTCGAATAATTTTGAATCCTATAATCTCTCTTTCACGGAGTGGGAACTTGAAACTGCCTTGCGAGATGTTAGAAACACATCCCTTGGACTGGATGATATTCATTATGAAATGCTGCGACACCTTCCCTCCCAAGGAAAGGTCTTCTTGCTAAACCTGTATAATCAGATCTGGAGGACTGATAGCTTCCCTCCTAGTTGGCGAGAAGCTATTGTCATTCCCATTCTGAAACCTGACAAAGATAAACTAAACCCCCCCAGTTACCGGCCCATTGCTCTCACTAGCTGCGTATGCAAGCTATTTGAGAGAATGATAAACCGACGCCTAATGTGCTACTTGGAGCATAACAACTTGCTTTCAAATGATCACTGTGGGTTTCGCCAATATCGATCAACTGTCGACCATCTTGTCAGGTTAGAATCTATTGTTTAGAATGCATTTCTCCGGAATGAACACGTTCTTACTGTGTTCTTCGATTTAGAGAAGGCCTATGATACCACCTGGAGATATGGGATCCTACGCAAGCTTCATGATTGTGACATAAGGGGCCACATGGCCCATTTTATAACAAATTTTCTTAGCGATCGCTATTTTTGTGTCCGTGTTGGTGATCGTTTCTCAGAGCGTTATTTACAGGAGAATGGCGTACCTCAAGGGAGTGTGCTGAGCGTTCGCTATTGCAGTGAATAGTGTTATGGCTTGTATTCGAACTCCTGTACAAGGTCTTTTATATGTCGACGACTTGACGATTGTCTGTAAATCTGCGAATATCAACCTCGCAGCCCGGCAGATCCAGTTGACGCTTAACCGTCTTGTTGACTGGTCACACCAGACTGGCTTTCGTTTTTCACCAACGAAGACAGTCTGTGTCCACTTCTGCCGTAAACGAACTTGTTTCGTTGACCCCGATCTAGTTCTTGCAGACAGACAACTCCAGTTCGTCGAGAAGGTACAATACCTCGGTTTATTATTTGATACCAAATTAAATTGGCGTAGTCACCTTCGCCAAATTAAAATTTCCTGTACGAGAGCTCTGAATTTATTGCGTGTTTTAAGTCATCCCACTTGGGGTACTGATCGTACAACCTTGTTGCACCTTTATCGCGCACTCATTTTATCTAAGCTTACCTATGGTTGTCACGCTTATTCCTCTGCACGATTTTCAGCGTTACATACGCTGGATAGTGTCCATCATGCTGGAATTCGACTCTCCACTGGCGCGTATCGCACAAGTCCTTTCACCAGTCTTTGTGTTGATGCCGCTGAACCACCGCTCGAGATTCATAGGATGTACTATGTGTTGAGCTATCTTGCTTAGATATAATCTTTGGCAAGCCACCCAACACATAACTTAATCGTATACCCAGTCCAACGAGCCCTATATGAACGCCGTGGTCACGCTACCCGACCGCTTGGCATCCGAGCGTCAGAGTTGTTGGAGAATCTGAATGCAGACCGCCCAACTGTCTGTCTTGTCCGTTTTAGTCTCCGTCCGCCGTGGACACTTGCCCGCCCACGGATTGATCTTTCTTTGTCAGACCTCAAGAAATCGGAGACCTCCATGATTGAATTCCAGCAATGTTTTCTTGCGTTGCAGAGTCAGTACCCACGTTTTATCTCTGTTTTTACCGATGGATCCAAATCAGATGAATCTGTTGGATGCGCGTTTTTTGTAGAAGGGGAAGCCCGCCAATTTTGTCTTATCCCCAACGCCAGTATTTTTACTGCTGAGCTATATGCTATTTTAAAGGCTTTGGATTTTAGTCTTGTTCATGGTTTCAACCGCATCCTTGTTTGTACAGATTCGAAGAGTGTTGTTCAAAGCCTCGACAACATGTATTCGAAATATCCGCTCGTGCAAGATATTCTATGTAAGACACATGCCATCTGCTCTACCGATGGTGAGGTTGTCTTTTCGTTTATACCAACTCATGTTGGTATCCATGGTAATGAATTGGCAGACGAAGCTGCTCGTGAGGCCTCTTTAGGAGCTAACATTGATATTCCGCATGTCCTATTTCAGGACATGATGATATATTATAAGCAAGTTACACGCAATGAATGGCAGCGACGATGGGATGACGTAGCTGTGAATAAATTGAAAGAAATTAAGGTAACAATTGCTCCATGGAAATCATCTTGCCGAGATAGTAGGCGTGAAGAAGTCCTTTTATGTCGTCTACGTATAGGACACAGTCGCCTAACAAACGGATATCTGTTACGACGATTGGATCCACCACGTTGTAATAATTGCAATGTGGTTTTAAGTATTCCTCACATCCTTTTAGATTGTCCAGGATTATAATCATCTCAGACAACGTTATAACATCCCCAATGACATGTCGTAATTGTTAGGGGATGCACCAGGTATGTTGCGGAGAGTTCTTCTGTTTGTTCGTGAGACAGGTTTATCTCCGTCTCTCTGAGATGATTATGGTGTTAACTATAGTAGTGACGCACCAATTTTTAGAAATTTACAGGAGGAATTGATGTTCGAGAGTATTAGGGAGGTAAATATTGACGTTGGTAACATTTGAAGTGATTAATGATATAGGTTTAGTGTGTTTTGAAGACGTTTTAGGATGCACTGCATGTTGTGGCGGAAGGAACTACTTTACGTAGAGTTACAGTTGTTGTCATGTGGAAGGCGGTAAGGCAGTGTTGAAATGGCGTGTCTTATGACATTTCTTGCGTTATTGTTATTGAATCGTATGGAAATGATGAGGGAAAGTGCATTTTGAAGGTTAGTATTTATGTAAGGAAAGGAAAAGGCCCCGAAGCAATTGTACACGACTTTCTAATGGAAATTGGGCCTGTGTGCTGAAGGTAAGTGTGAATATGTGTCAAAATATATTTGGTAAAGATACATGACCGCACCTAAATTTACCTAACCTCCACATTCATATGTTCAGTAATTTAAGATAATTTACGAAAAAGGATAATAAGGAATTATTAATAATAAATGTGAACATATAAACATACATTTTGTAATGATACATGACCGCACCTAACCTTACCTAACCTCCACGTTCATATGGTCACTAATCTAAGATAATCTACAAAAAAGTACAAGAAAAGAATTGCGTAAACCGCTCGCCTCCCATGAACACGTAATGTGTGTGTTTTAAGTGATTTTGGTTTGGTTTTAGTGATTTTAAAATTGGTGCGTCACTACTATAGTAATGCATGATTATGTCCCATAGCTGTTAAGTTTTATGTTGTATTATTTTATTTTTGTGAAGGCATATTTACAGCCTTCTCGTTTTTACCTTTTATGCTAAAGACCATATACATCTTTAGTTTTTACTACGATTTTATTTTTCTGAAGCTTAGATCTTTAGCTTTTATATGCTTTCATCATTTTAGTTAACAACTATTTTTAGATGTGACAAAGATAAGGGGCTTCCTCCGTATCGGGACGGGCGTAAGCCATAGTGCTGTTACCGCCCATATAATTAATTTTATCTTATCTTATCTTGTCAACTAACCTGACCTAACCTTGAGTAACAAATCAAGGATAAATACGAATTATCCCCCTCCCCAGTGTACAACTATATAGGGGCAGCCATCTAGAACCGCCAGATATAGTTCTTTCTCGTGGTAGCATGTTTGAAAGAGTATATAGATACCTTCCATGTTAGGCTGCACTTTAGATACTCCCCCGAATCGTTGAAAACTGTGAAGGTTAGGTTAGGTTCGATTGGGTACAATAGCTTAAATTGGTTAGTTGAAGGCATCGTTTATTGGGCTTAACGTGTATAGTTGTTCGAAATCAGGGTTTCTCTTTAGTATATGTCGTGCGTTCTATTTGGAACCGTTAATGGAGCAGTCACAGGTGTTGTCTGTAAAAGATTAAATGCATCACGTACAATAAAAGAAAATATTGATCCTAGCTTTTCCTAACCCGTTGTCGTCCGCTATCGCTCACTTGACATATTGTCCGTGATTTTTGTAATAAAACACTAACGGTGATATGGAAATAAACAAGTCACTATGACGTAACATTAGCATGATTCCGATTCATGAACCTGTGACTTATTTCGTTCAGAAAAATCACGCCCGACGTAAACTAAAGTAATACCGAAATCTGATATTAAATAATGTACTGAACACGATGATTTCTGGTCCCAGGAAGTATCCAAAGAGCGTCCCATTATTTTCGTGAACAAGGGCACCGATGGGAAAAAAGTAGCATTCCTAATAAGTTGGTATTTTAGTGTTTCTAATGTAAACTAACCTAACTTCCTAAATGCTTAGCATGGACCATTTCTCTACAACTTTCCATGTGTGTATATTAAGAAATAAGTTAAAAAGAGTATTACTTTAGTGGTGTTATTGTTAAACACAAACAAAAATATGCGAGTTCTCGGTGGTTCAGTGGTAGAATGCTCACTTCTGATATGCAGGGTTTCTGGTTCTGGCTTTGTGACGTGGCTAACACCATGTGCTTGGGTTTCCGCGGAGTTCTTCCGTTTCTCCATGTGGCTTAATGTAACGATATGATAGAATAAGGAATGCGGGAAGGAGTCGACAAAGAATCATCCCGTTATTTGTTTCATGCCAGTGAGAATGAACCTCAGTCAGGATGGTGGGCTGCTGGTATCGAACCCAGGATACCCCATGTGTTAGTCAACACTATACTAACTGAGCTATATACTTTGAAACAAATTAGCACCAAGTGGTTGTAGCTCATGCAGTTACTAGAGCGTTGGCTTCGCATCTGGGAGATCCTGGGTTCGATACTAGCAGCCCACCATCCTGACTTAGGTTCTTTCTCACTGCCGCGAAACAAATGCCGAGATGATACCTTGCCGGCTCCTTCCGGCATTCCTTATTCTATTCTATCGCTACATTAAGCCACATGGTGTAGGCCACTAAATCCTATATTTCAGGATACCTACCTCGTAAATAAACAAACGCACGTGGAAAACTACTTCACATTTGAATCTCTAGAAATGATATCATATGACCCCCTTCCTATTTAAAACTCTCAACCTGAACCCAAGAATGCGGTGTTTCCTCTAACCACTTGTCACTTTGTCTACATAAATTGAAAACAGGTTAAATTAAATAAGTACCGTATTAAATTTATGTAATATTTTCAATAGTACTGTATTTTTTCTAGATTACAGCTGGTTTAAATTTTGAAACTACTGCCGGGACTCGAACGCGGGACCTTCAAGCCGATGGTCTACCGCCGCAGACCGCTCGACCACCCAGCCGGCTTTTTGATTGTTACAAATAACAGTTGATGTTAATACGAGGGTCCACAGTGGAATTGTCTCCACTTCTTAAGTGGAATTGAGTATTTAAAAATGCATGTTAATGGTTTTACATTTCATTCATGACCTTTGAGTAGTTTTTTTTTCAATTAAGGAAATAATTTTTCACTTTGCACACAAGACATTTTGTGTGTGTGTGTGTGTTGGACATGACTCATACAAAGATGCCAACAGCTATTACGATTTATTGGGGATTACTACTAGGTTACCTTTCAAATTATGAACGTTTACAATCGAGATATCGAAAATTACGAATTTAGAACGGTACATATTACCTTATTGGGGAGACACAAAATTCTCTTTCCTGTAGCATTTATTTAGGGAGAAGATAATTTTTACTAGGCTAAGAGTCGTTCCGTAATGTTCGGCAATAATCATGAGTTTTGAAACTTCGTTAATTTAAGTAATGTATCCTTTCATATGCGTGTTGATTTTGTTTCGTTCAGTTTCCTTCTCCCCGCTCCACTGTTATACTGATTACTAGCCGTGCTTCAAAGTTGGCATCTTTGCTCATAGTCTATTGTTGCAGAAAATTAACTAAAAAATCTTGAGATTGTAAACACAAATCGTTCAAAGTTTTTTTTTTGAACATTTGGTCAGCTGTCTTAGTATCTTTTTCACTCCTAACTTGTAGCATTTATTATAATTTCTCGTAGCGCGTAGTCATGGTTTTAATTCCCGTTGGGTACAGTGAAGGGAGTGGTTCGGAGCCCGCTTTAACAACATTCTAGATCCCGCCCGTAGAAGCTTACCAGCTCGCGTAGGACGTTAATAACCAGGGACTGGGACTTTATGTTATATTTTCCATATTTTTTTATATATATTCCATATGGGATCGAATTCCGAAGTGAGTTCTCGACTGATCTGGTGAAAATAAACTGAAATTAGCCAATTTGATAGGACATAATTTGACATATTTTATGATTTTTGTTTTTACAATATATTGCTCCCGTTTTTAGGCAAAATGGCATATTTATCTAGGAACTCGTAATTTTCCTACATATGTATATATATTTTTTTTATTTGGGGGCCCGCCTAACCACCCTTGCCTCTTTGCATGCTTTGCACAGATTGAGTCGTGCACTTCCTGGGTCGTGCAACACGTACATCTTAGTACTTCTCAGTCTGGGGCAGGCTTGTCCCTAGAGATTGTTGGATTACCGGCGTTCCGGCATTCCAAGGATCTCCTATTTTCCACCTGTTCGAGACAGCTGGTGTTGCGGGACGGACTTTTGACCAGGCATGCAGAATGTTCTCCTGGTCTCTGTTCCTGGATTGTTGGAACATTTGCTTGGGAGGGGTCTCTACCTATTATTTGCTTTATTTTTTCTACAAAAACATACAATACACATAGGACAATACAGGACGAATACAGGACGACACAACACATAGGCTTGAGAATGGCTTCTTCTTATCAGCGACACCCTGTAACGAGACTAATAAGATTAATTGCTGCTTTCGTTGGTTGGTGTCTTCTTTCTGCTTTTTTGTTGTTGTTGTCGTCCCATCACAGGGGTAACCATCCGGTCTTCTTCTTCTACTCTGCTGTTCCTCAAGCTGTCTTCTACCCTGAGGGAGGAGTAGAGAAGCTGGTCAGTCCTGGATGCATGCACTGTTCTGCATGAATATTTCCTTCTTCTCTTCTTCCTCTAGATAATTTCCACACTCATACAGCGCACATTTTCTCGCAGGTTTGGTATGCACATCTTCGACCGGTAGTTGCGGTTTCCGCAACCTTCGGTCGGTTTGTCTGATTTTAGTTTGTTTCCACTATGTTGACTACACTAATCCCGGTTCCCACCACCACTCACACACACACTTTCACACTTGAGCGTCTCTTGCTGGAGTTCCATGCAAGGCACTCTATATTGCTGGAGTTCCAGCAGCGGTACACTATTATGCTAGTATATTATTGTCTTGTTATTAATGTTCACATTGTTTTGATATTTTTATTTTCTCACTCTGTTAAGTTTGGATAGACGTTTTTGCATATCCGTATATACTTTACGTTCTTGTTCTGTTATCATTAGTGTCAATAACTCGCGGATGCTGCGGTCGACGCGCAGGATCCCTCTCGCGTACATAGACACTGCACTGTTTTGTCCGATGGTCACTCATACATTTTCATATTTGTGGAGTCTTGCTTATTCTTGCCCCGCCCCAAGGTGCGACCCCCTTGCCAAGAATCTTATTTTCTAGAATGATGAAACTTTCTCTGCCGTCTCTCGGAGGTCCGGCACCAGCTCTGGAGTTCTCAAAACTTCCGTGACGGGTCTTTCCCCCAAAATAGCTCTTTGTTCTCTGACTAGATCTTCAGTCTCTTGGCATCTAAGAACAACGTGGTCCGGGGACGCAATAACCCCGCAAGCGTGGCACATGTTATCTTCTACTAATTTTAGATCTTTGAGCTTTTGCCGGTAGGGGCCATGACCGGTAACGAAGTGGAGCAACCCACCTTCGATTCCTAGTTGCATTTTAGCCCTCTCAGCGACGTCCGGGAAGATACTGTAGACTCTTCTTGCCTTGGATGATTTTTCCCAGAATGATTGCCACGCACTGGTCAGGATTTCTTGTATATCGCTTCTACTTTCAGCTGGTTGATGGAGAATTTCTTCTATCTTGTCTTCTCGTTCTTTTCTGAGCCAGTAGGCGTCCCCCATCCTTTTTACCTGTAGATGCATGGGCATCGTCGCGGTCGCCACCTGGAGTGCTTCCACCGGAGTTGTTCTGTAGGCTCCTGTAAGTCTCAGTAGTATTTGCCGTTGAGATCTATTGATGATTTGCTGTTGGCGTACATCATCCATTCGGTTGCCCCAGGCGCTGGCGGCGTAACCAACTACAGACCGAATTATGACATCATGGTACATTCTTACTATCCTCAGGGGTATTCTATAATCCTTGGTTGCTATATTGACTATCTTATGTGATAACTTAACTGCTTTTTTTTACTGTCGTAACATGGGTTCTAAAATTTAGCTTCTCATCCAAAATAACACCTAGGTATTTGAACTCCCTTTCTCTTTTAATTGTCTTCCCGTTGATTTTTATTATCGGCCCCCTGTTGAAGTTTAGATTGCCTTTAAATAACACATATTTAGTTTTCTGGGCTGAGATAGTTAGTTTATTGTTGTTGCACCATGATGTCATTCTATCTATGATTTGGTTTGCTTTATTCTGTAATTCATTTCTGTTGTTTCCTTTAATTACAACTGCCAGATCGTCCGCGTAGCCCATTACCCTTTCCACTTGATAAAGTTCATTCAACATTCCCAGACACGGCTGAAATATCATGTCCCAGATTATAGGCCCGAGAACGGAACCCTGCGGACATCCCTTCGTCGGATTCTTCAGCACGACGCCATCAGCCGCATTAACTTGTATTGTTCTTCCTTGGAAGTAGCTTTTAATTGTTTTCCAGATCGCAGGGTGGACCCCAATGTGTTTTAGCTCTTTTAACATTGACGGCCACCATACATTATCAAAAGCTCCTGCGATGTCAAAGAATATTCCCATAGCGTATTTGCATTCTTGTTGTTTAAGTATGTTAATAGTTCCGCAAACCTCATTAATCGCGTCTTCAGTCGACTTGCCTCGACGAAATCCGTATTGCAGCCTACATTCTTGGAGATTTTCTCTTCTGTCGTTTATTTTTTTAACTATGATTTTTTCGAAGATTTTACTTATCACATTTAATAGGCATATAGGCCTATAAGATTTCGGGTTTGTCTTCGGTTTGTCTTCCCCTTTATGTAATATAATTAGGTTTGCTTTTTTCCACACAGTTGGGAATCTTCCCTGACTCAGACATTCGTTATATAGTTTATTTAGATATGGTGTCCAAAAGTCCTACATATGTATAATTATTTAACATTTAACTTGATCTTTATTTTCAATTTATTTTGAGACTCGAAACTGAAAACATCCAACCTTTGTGCAGGCACACCAGAAAATTTTTCCGAGGGGGGGGGGGGGGGCAAGGCGCTGCTGTGTCAGCGACATGTTTTAGGAAAGATTTTGTATGCAGATTCAATACAGTATATTTTTTTTTGAAATTCTATTCTTTTTTCTTGTATATAAATTCGAAAATTAACCAACACTTCCAACAAATAGGTATGAATGTGGCAGAATAGTAAATGCAAGTGAGGATAATTCCGAAATAAACGCCACGATTTTTTTTATCTTTCTCCACACGTTCTCCATTAAAGATATTCTAATTTCATTTAATACACCATCCGAACTTTGTTGATATTGCGTGGAAAACACAGAATTGAATTGTAAATTTAAAAAAAAAGGAAAGTTCTGCTTTGCATTGTGTTTGGGATTCACTGGGATTTTTTTTTCATTTTTATACGACATAAAAGTCCCGGGCCTTATTAATAAAACACCGCTCGCATACAACACTGTGAGATAGTGCTTGGAAAGTTATAATCAAATAGCAACATTTTTCACGCACAAGAGCCAACAACACTTGCAATTATAAATTTCTTTCAGACAAAATAACTAGTTACAGTTACAGATGAGTAACATAGTTACTTCTACAGGAATTTATCTCCTGTGCAGTACGTACAATGGCATTACATCGTAAAGATTTAAAATACCTGATTAGAATCTCGCTTCCTTAGATTCTATTGTAACTAGAACATCGACTTCGACAGTTTCAGAAACATCCTTATTTTCTCATTTATCATCAAATTTTCTCATCATTAAATCTAAAATTCACTCGTTCTCACACTTTCTCTCTCTCTCTTATGATTGATTATTCGCTTGTTACACATGTGGGCCCCAGCTGCAAACTGTAAGGGGAGGGGAAGTTTCAGTGTAACTTCACTCGTAGATTGAGTTTCTTTGAAAGCACTCAAGCGATCGAGAAACATTTTTTCTTCATCATGATAATTCTATCATCAAACTCCCTCGTATAATTAATTATTCGTTTGCTTTCACATTTCGATTGCCATCCACAAACTGTAGGGGGATGACGATATAATTTTTTCCTCCCACTTATACACATGAAAGTATGTTTTTAGGTAGGGCCAGGAAAATTTTAGAGGGTTTATACTCTAGGCCCCACTGGTTGTGAGCCTTAGTTGGCTTAGCTGTGGAACGATATTTCTTTAGTACTAGGTGTGCTTGGATAAATCTAGTCGACTTTCAACATCAACACGATCTTCCTTTCAGAGAAGAAATTATAGAAATCTTTCTGCTTTTCTTTCTTTCGCAGTCCCCCAAAATGAGTATTACACGACTATAATTCGTACTTTGAAAGGAGTTGATAGCTTGCCTCTTTAGTCCAGCACACGTCTAACTAGGTTAGGTTACATTTGGTTACTCTTCTTTGGGAATAGCACGAGTACCTTCTCTGTTAAGTAAATAGTGTTATTTCTATTATCGGATTATGTCAGCCACCATATTTACTGTAACTACCTCATTCTAAACCAGTGATTCTGCCAGTACGCAAGGTGTTCTCATGCGTACGCCAACTTTAAAATCATTTCTGTCAAAAATAGATACAAACCATGCAAAACTCCACTTCCACTCTACCAATTTTGACTTTACCTAACATTTATAGTGCATGGACAAGGAGACGTTTGGAAATGCACGCCTTGAAAGACAGTTGCTAGTCTCAGTGTTTTTCATATATGTGGAGCTTTTTATCAAAATGCATCTTGTCCTAAAGCCATAAATGTTGGGAAATCAAGAAAAAACAATTGTCATACTCTTCTTATTTTCCAATGATAGGGAAAATCTGCACCGATGCATATCTTAGAAATAGTATTAAAATATATAGTTTACCAAGATTTTTCATTTTTGTAAAAAAAGAAAAAAAATAATTGGGAAAGATAAAATATATTAAATGTTTACTGTTAATTACTGACTCTATACACTTATTTCATTTGATAATTAAATGATTTTACAGGCGTTCTGGATCCACTAACCCTTGCTAATATATTAGAAAATAATGAAATGAACTAAATCATACCAATATCTCAATTTTACATTTTGTGGACAAGGGACGTTTTGATAATAAGCTCCACTCCACATTCCGTAGTTTGCTCAGTCCATATTTTTGGTTACGTTTGTTTTGGCGTGCTTTGAAGTACGTTTCTTGAGTGTTATTTATAGTGTTAATAATTATTTTTAAACAGTAGTTAGAAATTACATTTGCTTCAAAAACAAGCTAGTCTTCATGTTATCAGCCGCATTTATTTTCACTTTTCTTTTAGGTATCCTTTCGGGCTGACTTTGCCTCCTGGGGGTTTCCAACTGTCCTCCCGAAAGAAACAGTGTTATTACTTGCATTACCATACGTATACTGAAATACGTTTTTAATAGTAGAGTAATGGTAAAATAGTAGGGTTACCATACTTCCGTTATTTGTACGGACCATCCGTATTTTAAAGGCCCTGTCCGTGTTCATACCGCATTTCGCAAAAAAAATATTAAATGTCCTAAATTTTCCACTAATGACTTGCTGAATATTAATTACGTATTTTAAACCCAAATATTTCCACAAATGCATATCACACAATTTATAAAGACGTTTGCGTTGCACACAAATATAAATTGTTCCTACAGCATTAAAATACGATGTCGCATAGTATTTGTTATTACCACATAGCAATGTTTTAGAAATACAAATGTAAATAATTAGCATTAAGCGTGTATTTCATGGTGGTTTTGTAAATAAATGTTCGGAGTTTAATTTTATTTAAGTAAATGGCCCTTAAACTATTTTTCCGTATTTGGTCCGGAAATATTATGATATCCCTAATAATAATGTACTATCGTGGCCAATATAATTTTTACATGACTTTATTATACACAATTTTTCTCTAAGCCTAGAAGATAGACCACCCAACTGGCGTAGAGGGGGCGATGTGTGTGCGTGAATAAGCAAGGATTGGAATTTTCTTTTCTTTAAGATAAATCATTATCGCATGTCCTGGCTTCTGGAAAGATATTTATGGTTTCTTGTAGTATGTAGGAAATAATGAAAAAATAAATAAATAAGAGAATCGCATTTGAAAACAGGGAAACTAACGCAATTTTACTTTAGTTGGGCCATTAGATGAAATTTACTGAAAGATGTAATTTAAATTGTCGAGTAGAAAAGATCCTTGCCGAAATACACCAAATATGTTACGAGCTAAGTTATAGTAAATGTAATATATATATATATTTATTTATTTATTTTACAGTTGTCTACTGTATCTGTTGAATTTATTTATATATATATATATATATATATATATATATATATATATGAGCTCCTGCGTAGCCTAGTCGGTAGCGCGCTCGACTTCAGTGCGAGCGGTCCCGGGTTCGATTCCCGGTGGGGGCTCAAAAATTTCGGTGTTGACCCAGCATCGTGAGGACAATTGGGGAGCTGCTGTGAATAAAATACAGTGGCGATCACAGTGATCTCCTCTCCCGTCTGGTCAGCGTGGGAGCAGTAGACCAACTCCTCCCTTCGGGGAGAGGCCTCATCCACTAGTGGATTGAATATGGCTGTGATTTATATATATATATATATAATTTCAACAGATACGAATAAATGAATGAATCTTTGAGCATCATATGGAGAATATCTGAGATAAATTAAGATCTCTCTCTTTCCAGACAAATATTTGTGTGTGTGCGTGCGTGTGATAAACGTAGATATGAGTATGTTTTGTTCCAAATGGCCATCATACCTAACTTGGAGAGTGTTGGTTTCGTATTCGGGAGGTCTTCGATTCGGTACCAGCGGCTGACTATGCTGACTTAGGTTTTCCCAGTGTTTCTCTCAGCCACACCAGGCATGTACCGGGATGGAACCTTCAATTTAGAACCTGGCCGACTCCCTACCGCATTTCGCAAAACCTTATCTCGGAGTGATCCATAAGTGCCTAAAAGCTATAAATAAGATGCAAACTCAACGAGTATAATATATAAACTGTCGCTGTGTTAATCGGCAAATTGATTCTTAATACTGTGTGGATGGATCGATATGGAGACCGAGATGGATCGAGTGGCCGTAGCTCAGTTGCTATAGCGTTGGCTTAGCAATCGAAAGGTTCTAGTACGGCCATCTACCCTGATTGAGGTAATACCGAACCATTTTCCTCACGACACGAATAAACTAATGTTTATAATAATCCGCAGAGATAGAATAAACGCACACACTCACATAATAACAGCGAGTATGTGTAGGAGAAGGAATGAGAAAAAAGGAACTGACGAAGTCATGATAAAAAGAGAAGGATAGAGAAAGATCAATGAAAACATTGAAACGACTGATTTATCATTTTTCTAAAGAACAAACGCAAACACACGGTTTACTATCTGATTCTAGCTAGTGATGCTTGTTCTCTCTTCAGCCCAAGAAGAATTTCTGATTGAGTTCTGCAAATAGTTGAAGCTATCTTTTTAGTCGAAAAAACACGGCGCTGACTGGGGAACGAACCTAGGCCGTACAGTTAAAAAGTCAAGACGGATCCACTGCACCACACATTTCACTTCTAAATATCTACGCAACACATGTTACAGTTGTTCTGTTTTAAGGAATTACAAGAAAACTGGAAGCTTTAGTTCAATGACTTCTTTCTATTTACACTGTTAATACACAGGTTGCATCTTCCAACCAATATTCGTTAATCGTAGTCTTCTTCTTTTTCTACAAGGAGGTTCCTATCAAAGGGAATTCGGCTCGCTGTTTTCTACATTCATTAGTATTCGACATTTACGAACAGTAGTGTCTATTTGATTATTCAATTCTGCCTTGTAAAAAGATATATGGTACGAACGGGTTTCGAACCTCTGTTACCAACTTTCAATACTCAGAAGTCTGACATCTTTCCATTGGACTAGCCTCTTTAGCTAAAGCTAAATCTCCAGAAATACCATTACTATTTTCGTGGCCGGTTTCTGAAAACTTTTGGACTAATATTACTAGTAGCTACACTATTAATATAAATTCCCTTCACAAGTTCCTGTTTCTCAAACTTAGGGCCGGTTTCTCCAACGTCAATTAACTATACCTTAACCATCCGAAAACGAACAGTGCGTTAAGCTTTCAATTAGTCGATATTTTTTTTTCATTTCGCCAACGGTAACGTGAGGAATTTAACTATCCGTTTATAAACGAATGGTTAAGTTAAGAAACTACTTGATTTCTAAATTTCTCATAGGCTAAACGAATTTTAATTGGCAGGATAAAAGAGAGATTTGGTAACAAATGAATTGTGCAGTCCGCAACCCGCAATCAAGTAACAAATCGTTGGCTTTTATATTTACGTGTGTGTGTGTATTCAAGGCGTGTGTAAATTAATTTGATGTATTCAAATGATCTCCAATAGAATGCTAATAAAATATTATCATAATAAATTATAGTATAGCAGAGATGAATCTTTTATTCATCTGAGTGCAGAAATCAAATTTTACGCTCTTTTTTACTATGATACATTAAAACTGGATTAAACTTACTTTTGTACTACATGGGATGTAAATAGTGAAACAGTGTAGTAGACATACATGCAACCAGATCCCATGGGAACATCGACATAAACACGTAATTATATGCTTTTAATCAGTATTTCCATTTTGCAAGTTTCATACGAAATGCAGGCGGATCAGAAGCTATAAAATGCAGGTTGCAGGAAATATAGGGGGGGGGGGGCTCAAGATATTTTACTTCCTACTTTACACAGTTCCTGTTAGTGAGTGGTTGGTAAAGATCGCTGCCTTATAATTAAGCGATCCTGGACAGGAATTTGCTTCAAATAATTTTACATAGGGCTCGGAACAAAAGAGTTATATCTATTGAACAAAAGTTTCGGAACAAATATAACTATTTAATAAATGGGTCGCGCGAGCACCTCCAGCACGCCTGTGATCACAGGTTCAATTCTTGCTGGGGATAGAAGTGGTTCGGAGTCTATATTAAACTGTAGGTTTTATTCTTAGGACCGTATCTCCATCCAATGGAAGGCAGTTGCAAACCACCCTCGGTTCACCTTTCCCCAGGCTTTCGCGCCAGGACCTTCATTTGGGCAGAGCACCGATCATAATGAGGTTAAACACATAAATGATTTTCATAAGGCGAAGAGAATTTTACGAGGGGGCAGATCCCATTGCGTCTCTCTGACTTTTTCATATATGGAAATGTTCGTAATTTGGTTTCCAACAACTTAAATATTTCAGCAGAATTTCGTTTTCAAAGATAAGGAAATTTTCCTTTCGCTCCATACTAAAATTTCACACATGAAAATATCCAGCAGTTTCGAAAGCAAAAGAAATGTCAGATGCTTGTTCCAGCCAATGGGCTACAGTATATTATACATTTCAATGCATTGTCTAAAGAAGAAGTGTTTCGGATTTCAAACATAGAATCTAATGTTGACGTTTTGGTTAGCTATTTTGACTTCACAAAATTTTGCTTAAAGAATACTGTGTTACTGTCTAAAGATAAATCCTAAAATATATTTATTAGACCCTATCATTATTGCCCATGAAACTTTCTGAACACCTAATGATCCAATACAAATTACTGTCCCGACGAAACCCGTTTCCGAAGCTTTGTCCACTCTTGCGCCGGCGCACAACTCCATGAACTATTAGTAGCACCGATGAGCATTCACTCCACAACTCATTGTTTGGCCCGGTAGTCAACGTATGGGGAAGTTGTTCGAGAGGTCACGGGATCGAACCCAGGCGTCGTTACTTTTTCCAAGAAAATTAACTTTTTTCTTCTTTTTTATGTTGATTAGGAAATTTAATAAAAGTAGTGACCAAAGGCACTTGGACTTTAGGTAAGTCAGGTTCGGTATTTTTTTATTGCACTCGTGACTTGCACAGAGACATTGTTTCCACGCACGCTCTCCCTAGACGCAAGTATCCAAATCTACATGCGTCCCTTGATTTCCACCAACTTTTGCGCATGTATTCCTTAGATACTGGGCCAGGTCGTAGAAATATTCCGGGTATGGTATTGCGTCTCAGTTGTCATTGTGGCAAATGTTTATTTTTTAAATTGCTTCAATTTGGGCGTATCAGCACTAAACTTGACACACACACATTATTCGATACAATACAAAAATTGTGCGAGAGTTTCCGTCCCCAAGTGTTAGTGTTGCCACCAATTTCATAAAATAGTTGACATATTTTATAAAATATATATTTTATAAATTTATACAAATGTCTAAGTACAAATTGACACACGTCCATTGATAAAACGTCGAACGATTGACGGTGCTACTTATAGTTCGAGCTCTGCGCATGCGCGAGAGTGGGCCCTCTTTCCATGTTGGCTCTCTTTAGACGGGAGCCAGGTCAATTAGATCGTAAAAAATCTGCAAAGTGGGATCCGAACAACTACGTTCAATAAACCCCACGAACTTGAACCTATGATTGGACTTTTCTTATCTGTCCAGTATTTGTTTATTAAAGTCTGTAGTATATCTGTAGACTATACTATATCTGTAGTATGGTGACCTAGTATATGTAGGTATAATCTCAAAATAACAAGTATTATTTTGGCATTATACAGAAAATTTAAAGTGAACGTCAATTCATGTTTACTTTTTGACTTCCAGCAAAAGATTCTACCTTCACTGCTAAGTTGTCACATCAACGAACAATAATTTCACTATGTTTCTATCTTGTCACACTACGCACATATATTTTACACAGCGACAATCTCGCGAATCGTTCTTTGGAGATAAAGCTCGTGTTCTATTTTCCTTTTCATTTCCAGAATAAAGGACAGTGTGTGCATACATAAAATTGAATTTAAATTGGATTTTGAATTTAGTTTTAAGGCCTTTTAGGCAACTTTGGCTCAGACCGGATGAATGATGATGGAATTAATTGGTGGAATGAAGAAAATGGGAGAAAACGGGAGAACCCTGAGAAAACGCACGCACACGCATGGGTGGAGTTATGGAGGGCATTGCCCCTCAGTCATTTCTGAGTGACTTTAAATGTTTCATTCTAAACGATAACTTTGCAATTTGTTATCCATAAAATAAATTGTATTGCCCCCAGGGTATCTCTACTAAATCCGCTCATGCGCACAAGGTGTTCCTCCACCACAAAGCGCACATGGCATGAGCAGGAAGTGTTTCTCAACCTTTATCATGCCGTGACCCCCTTGTATGATGCCTTCTGCCTGGCGACCTCCAGAAGTAATTTTCTTGTTTGTAGTAAGCGAATTTATCTAACGTTGTATATCTAACGTTATATATATATATATATATATATATATATATATATATATATATATATATATATGTCTTGAAGCCTTCAGGAAGCTATTTAATATATATAAAATTAATTCGTGTTACTGAGAAACAGACCTGTAAAAGGAATTTTCTAGTTATTTTCATGAATTATTCTACAGTTGCTTACACGACCCTGAAGTTTTGACACTGATAATAATTTTCCTAAACTTAATTTTAATCACCCTTTCGGGAATTCAAACTCAAAAGTGAATTCAGAAGAACACATTTCCTTGTCTAATTTTATTAATTAGTACCAGGCTCTCGATCTCGATCCACTTCACTTTTCAGTTTGGACCACCAAAAGGTGGTTATAATTTGTTTTGAAAAATTATTTTCACAGTGTCGAAAGTGTATTTTGTGAGCAATTGTAGCAAATTTCATGGAAATATCTGGAAAACTTTCGCGTTTACCGGTCTGTTTCTCAGTTACACGAATTAATAAACTTGAATTTAAAGCTATCCCCTGTGCGATACACACGCGCCGTGAACAGCGCATGGGGGATGTTGGGGTGCGCTCCACATCTCGACCTACGGTACGAAGTGAGGTGGAATGGTCAGTCCAACGCTCGACCGCCTTTACCTTCCCAAGGTGCCCAGAAGTACTAAGAACACTCTGGTACTCAGTTTGATAGGAGGCTGAGTGCACCGCAGAGCGCCAGGCATGGGAAGGATGGGTGCCTAACTTGTGACTGACAATGTATCACAAAAATGGAACAGGATATCTTGAACCTGGTTAAATCAAAATAGGCTCAGATTGCGCGATATTATACTTACAATACAAATTGTCAAAAGTTAAAATTTCTGTTACGTTCAACTTGTCATATTGCAGGAAGTGTATTAGAACTTTTAATTGAAGTTTGAATTTCTAAATTGGCTCATGACAATTTTTTGGTGATGTTAGATTCGTTCAGGTTGGTTTACGTTTAAATAAACGACAATAAATGATCGTATCTTAATATGGCAATACTTACCCTGAACTGGATTTGATCCTAAACTGCCATAATATATTAATTTCATAATTAAACATGACAAAAGGACATGCATACACATGTGTTTATTTACCACACAATTCATACAGACAAAATGTAACATATATATACTCAATGTTACATTTCCCTCGCATTTGAACTTAATTCTTCATCGAATTCGTTGAGAAAATGGAGTAGGGGAAACGAGCTGGATATTTCAGTACGAAAGCAAATCAACATAGGTTCAAACCCTGTCCAAGCTAAAGATTTTTTTACCAAGCAATCGTGAATAATCTAATCATCACTTCTCATACAAAACGGAGAATATTTCCGTCTGTGGAATGAATCATCTGTGTCACTATAGAGAGGAAGACGATTTACGAATGTTGGTTCGAAAGGTCCAAATCAAGTTCAGGGGGTTACCAGGACAGTTAAGAACACGTCATTGGTCAGAAGTATCCACTTTTCATGTTATTATTCTTAGAAAGAAACACTATAACACTTGTTAAGCAAGTTTTCTGTAGAGTCACCTGTGGAGTATCGCTAGCGTGCTGGACTTCTAGCTTGAAAACCTGGGTTCGATTCCCCACCAGCCAGTTTCTTTTTCGCATACACTGAAGTATTCAAACAGAGATTTATAACTTACGAAGCATCACTGGTCGGAATCCGAGTAAACAGTGTGTGTGTTGTTTATCATAATAATAACGTAGTTTTCATGTTTTTCATAGGTCTTTCTCTTTTCCTCTCTTTCTTGATGTATTGTTATCATGTCTTCTCTGTGTCTCTTCTTCTTCTTTCTATCTATTTATCTTTATTTTTCTCTTACTTTACACACACTCTCGCGTTTTGTGCGTGTTCTAGAGCCAATTCCGGGCCACTTTCGATGACCCGGTGATAGGGCCTGACCCAAACGTAAATGGCCCGTTAACCCGATCGACCCGGTCTGGAAAATCTATTTAATTGGTAATTTTCGGCGTCGTATTTTTCGTGTTCTCTGGCTAACATCCCCGTTCCTGGTCACCCCTGAAAGAAACACTGTTCAAACGCAATGAAATAATTAAAATCTCTCCTTCATCCTACAGGTTATCAGATCTTAATCGAATCAGCGGGTCAGCATTAGTTCGAATCTTACAACCGACGACACAGTACAAAACTTGGCCAGCATTCACCGACACCCGTTAACCCGTTCCAACTCTGCCGTGTTCATTCCATCGCTGCGAATTGTTATAAATACTAGATGATTAGTGTTGTAATTATTAGAACGTTGTATTCGCAATAGGTGGAATATAGAGTATCTACTGGATTTGTTACAATCAGTGATTCCGCCAGACCCCGGCCCCTGTAGGCGGTGTCAGCCCCAAATCCTCGAGACTATCCCCAACTTTAAGTTTTTTGCTGACAGAAGTTGATTGAAACCGTACAAACTCTACGTCCATCCTCCCAATTTTGACTTTATGCCCCCAATCTGAATATCCTGGCAGAATCCCTGATTACAAAGTATTCCTAACCAGTATGTTTAATAAACCACACCGAATTTGCAAACTAACCCCGCGCAAACAAAGCAAGTGTGTTATACTTTTGACATTATCCTAGATGTGTCTCAAAACTCTGGAGTTTCACTGGAAATCATAAGTATTTAATCTGACCAACAAGTTTGGTCTCCATTTTGAAAGTGACTTAATGAAGTTTTGAAGCACCGTTTATATATTCGAATAACCCTGAAACAATATAAAATCCAAAAATAACTTCTATCTTGCTGTTAGAGTTGATTTGTGGGAACTGAACTTAATATATTTTACTAAGTTTAAATTCCATATTTTTATCTTTACTTCTTCTTCGTCTTCTTCTCTCTCTCTCATTTCTCTGACTCTGTCTAACAGACATCCACCGGCTTCAATGTTTCATTGTATGTGTTCAAATTTCTCCCTCCATCAACTTATGTATATGTATCCGTCTCGCTTTTATTCTTCCATTTTATCGATACTAATAAAACGTTATTGAAAAAGAAAAGTACTCATGATGTTTGCTGATTTTAGTCTGGGCGAGACGAAGGAAGGAGAAAGAGGGGGCTGTTTACTAGATACGATTATGGGATAACAAGGTGCCATTTGGGTTATCTAGCTGCACGGTGTTCGCTGTCGCAATTTTTTATGCGAAGTGTACCATCCCGGACCATGCCTGGCGTTGCTGATGAAAACACTGAGAAAACCTAAGTCGGGACAGTCAGCCGCTGGTACCGAATCAAGGACCTCCCGAATACGAAACCAACGATCTATCAAGTAAGGTACGGCGCTTGGAAGAAAGCATACTCGTTTCGATATTTATCAAATGCACGCACACACAATATAACGTAAATAACAACATAATATCAGAAATTATAAAGCATAAATATCCTGCATCGTGCCCCATTTTTAAGATTAGAAACATCCTTTTCTCTTGTCTTTCATGTTCTATGGAATTCATTAAGAAAGAAATAATTACCTAGCAACCATAGGTTTCAAAGTTCATTTTTGTTTCTCTACGTTCGGTAAGAATTTTTTTATTGAACAATTTGAATTACACTTTTCAGTACACTTCAACTAGTGGCCCACCTAAAATAAAAATAGTGTTAGGTTTCCTGTTTTGGTGTTTGAAATGCGACTTGCTTGAGTTTTTTTTACTATTTGCTATATACCACAAGAAATCACGAATATCTTTCCAGAACCCAGGACATGTGACAATGTTTTCTGTTAAAGAAAAGAAAATTCCAACCCTTGCCATTGTCCAACAATTCCATTGTCACTTGTTTCGTTTTATTAACTTTGGAACAATCTTTGTTCGACTCGACAAGCAATTGTAACAATGGGTTTGATCATTCTAATCACTTGGTATCTTTGCTTTATATTTACTTGTTCTAATCTACAATATATTTCACAACTATCAATGTTAAACAGCATTCTCTAGTTCGGATTATGTTCCAAAATATTGAATAAACGATGTCTTAAAGCCTAATCTACTACAAGAGCATTCTATTTTGGTAAAAGAAACTAAATTACAAGAAACAAACTTAAATACACTAATAATATACTTCACTAAAATTAGTTTTGCTTTGGTACTTACGTTTTAGAGAAATTCGGCAGTTTTATATAATCATTTTTAGTTGTATACATATTCAAAGTATCGTTGCTGGGTGATTGACAATTTTGCTCGTTACAGTGGCCTACAATGAATAAAATGCATATTGCTGTTTAATGCATTAACAGTACTGAAGATATACAATTAAGTGTTACAAACTTACTTCATTTGGAGCTGCATACGAAATCGTCTCGCGCTGGTATTTTCTGATCACGTAACAAACAAAATAAAAAAAATAGAAGCTTCATAATACTTGTAATTCTCTGAAAATTCATTAGTACTGCAATATTGATGATTTCTATGGTCATCGCTGTAGTGTATTCATCAAAAATGGTCTAAAGTTCATTCATTTCTATCGCAGTCTAGCTGTTCAAGTGAGATTTTGTTGAAAAGTCACGACGATTATCACCTAGGTGAATTGCGTAGATTGAATAATATTCTTATTAAAACAATACTTTTATCATTCAACTCTCTTCATCGTTTGTTTATTAGTAACAGTTTTTGTTCGATTCGACGTGCATTATAAACAGAAGGTTGCACGTAGATATTGTAATATTTAATTCATTGCAATTTTATTGTTATTGTTCACCATTGATCGCTAAACAGCAAACATTAAACTCGTATGAATAATTTACTAGTTAAGTCACATCATGATGAACTTCGAATGTGTAAAATGACTTTGCATCAAGTAAGGACACTCAATTATGAAGAAGGAGACTGTAATTGAAGATGTGACATGTTGTTACGTTTCAAATACACTCGTATCATTTGTTTGGCGTTATTCGAAGATTCGTTCCAGAGAAACCGTATGGATTCATACAATACTTTTAGTTTTCGACATATTCAATTAATCGTTGCTGAACGATAAGCAAATTGCTAGAAACAATAGTTTATAATGAGAAGGATGTTATTATTTAACGCAATTGTCTTACAGAATTGCCACAAACCTATACTCAATCTGAATCTCACTTGTCTTACAACCCATAGTTCTATACGACTGTGGTGAACGATATAACGTAACAAAGGTGCTGAAACTTCCTAAATGTACGTATTTTTTTTTAAATAAGAGAGATCGCTTTAAACTGGACTGTTGCATTGTTACTTCTTTCGTTATATTAACTTTGGAACAATCTTTGTTGGACTCGACAAGCATTCGTGACATACCGTTTGTTCAATCTAGTAGTTCTAAAACAACGGTTGATGGATGGAACTAATGATATTATTTACCCCTTTACGAGCTTATTTCGTACTACGAAAAGCTCACGCGTTTTTTTTCAGTTTTGCCACCTTATTAATTTTTTTCACCAAAAATAATAATAGAATAATTAAAATAAATTTTTAATAGTAATTAGCAAATAATTATAAAAATAATTTAGTAACACTGTTTATTTAGTCACGTTACCTGCTAATATTTTTTTTGGCACATGCACCCCACTGTCGTTTCTCGTTAAAATCTGGTTTCCAATCTAATAAATTTTTGGCTCTATATACATAAAATGTCTACGTACCGCTTTGCACCAGGCGAATACTGGAATTCTACATTCAATGCAAGACCTAGCAGTCACTTTTGACATTTGTAAAATTATATTGACCTAATTTGTTTAGAGTAAATATATTATGGAATCGTCGTCTGATTTTAATGGCAGAGGGGCTGTAAACCATGTGGAATTATCATCACTTATAACATAAAATTCTACTATATTGTACACTGTGTCTGTGTTTTGCAGTATAAATTTATCAGTACAAAACCCCGTTTGGGGTAGAAGGAAGAGTGACGCAAGAATTCTACTCACAAAAGAAGTGATATCTATTTTGCGAGTGACTTTCTTTGTGTCACTATGGCGGAAGAATACTGTCTCTTAATTTTATTACAAAGGCAATACTTTCGCCATAGTGACACAAAGAAAGTCACTCGCAAAAATAGATATGACTTCTTTTGTGAGTAGAATTCTTGCGTCACTCTTCCTTTTACCCCAAATGGGGTTTTGTACTGATATCACTTATTTTGTAAGGCTGCCTATAAAAAAAGATTTAAAAAATACAGTAATTTGAATTAAAAGCTTTTTTTAAAAAAGAAAATATATTGTGTTCCTCAGGGTTTTAACTTCCGAACTTACACAATTTAAAAAAAAAACACTCGACCCGGATTTCAACCCGCGAACCCAAGCGGCGGAGTCAAGAACCCTAATTATTAGGCTACCGAGGCTTCGCGCTTGCAGTGATGGAAACAGATATTTATTGGAAACGGACGGTGGTATACAAGGACTCCTTTTTTGTAACAAAGAAAAGTATTTCCTGCTTCTAAACGTGATTTATAGCATTCTGAGTATATTGCAACAAGTCAGTAAATGTTGAATTATTTTGTTGAAGACTATTGCCTATAAAGCACAGTTTGTTTCGATTAAAGGACGAGGTGGATAATGTGTAGCATTTTTTTCTCATAGCAACAAGGGGCAGGATGCAATCCCGTGCAAAACATGCATTTATATTCTGACAGAAAGTACATTTTAAATTACTCACCATAGGAACGTGGAGGTTAGATAAAATTAGGTACGGTCATGTATCATTACATTTTTTCCTTTACGTCATGCCCAGATGAGTGGAGCAGCGGCGGAGAGTGTTCTCCGTACGGGATCGTATTTAAAAGTGGCACGTGTCACTATGGCGGAAGGATACATGATCGATTTTGCTCCATATCTCGAAAACCGTAACTCCTATCAAAACTCTAAGCTTGGATTTACCCCCATTATCATGGACCCCTAAAAAAACCCCGGTACCACCCATTTGGGGCTGAAACAAAAAGACACACAGAATGACGGACATACCTTTCTATCATTTGTGAAAATTTTGTGATTCGGTTTAAAAAGTCGTAAGGTTTGAACCGCTCCACCGATTTTAACGTATGATACACCGTTTGAAATGTATTGAAGCGTAGAATAAGATCCAGTAAATTTCGGCCGCCTATATGGTCTGGGGTCAGTGCTATCCTAAATAATGTGAAATTTTGATATATTTTTTTCAAAGCGCCCTAGGGATCCCAAGGAGATCCTACCGACCCAATTTTTTTCCTGTGTCTTAGTATTGGAAAGAGCTTTCAAATGTAAGTTCAAGCATCAAAATCGGACTTATACTTCGGTAGATCCGAAACTAACTGTATACTATCTGAGTGCCGCTAACAGTGTCCTTTGCCAGCGTCACTCGAAGAACTGCCGTTCTTCATGATCAAATAAAAATTCACGAGCTTCTTCTAGAGTTCTAGCTGATTTTCTATAATATTTTTGAAGCGTTGTTAATTGCTGGTCAATGTCATCAGGTTTTATAGACTGAGACATATATCAAGTTATTGAATCTACTGTATCCGCCTGGAGAATTGCATTTGTTGATTTAGAAGCAGCAACATTATGCGCAATATACTGTTGTATTGCAGCTACACAATCTAAGATATGTCTCATCGATGGGAGGCACTATTTATATGCTACCTTAACATCATATGGTTCAAAATTTTCAGTCTGTATGTTGGACCACAAACTTCTCAGAAAATGTACACACATTTTAGATAGAATTAACATTATGAACTGAAAAAAACTTAAAAAATTAGCAAAAACAATGGAAGGTGTGAAATTGAAGGACTTGATAATGTAATATAATCTTTACTTGCAGAAAAAACACTCAGTCTCTTAGAAAATACGTTTATTAAATAACATAAGAAACTTCTATTAAAATTGTTCTATTACTCTTTCATTCTTTACGTCATAAATATATGAGGCTTGTGCTATAAGTATCACAGTGCAAGAGGTATTTTCACTAATTGCTTCCTCAAAATCCATATTAATTTTAATATTCGTTCTTTCGTTAATAACGTGCTTTCGTTTACTTGTATTAATAACATACATTGGACAATCTTTGTTCGACTCGACAAGCATTCGTAACAGTGTGTTTGATCATTATAATCGCTCGATATCTTTGGATTGTACTTATGTATCAATCCTACTATAGACTGCAAAACTATTAATGTTCAACTAGCTATCTCTTGTTCGAATTATGTGCCAAAATATTGAATAAACGAGTCTTAAAGGCTAATCTACTACAAGAGCATTCTATTTTGGGAAAATAAAATAAATTACAAGAAACAAACTTAAATACACGAATAATATAGTACAATAACATTAGTTTTGCTTTTGTTACTTACGTTTTAGAGAAATTCGATAGTTTTATATAATTCTCTTTAGTTGTATACACATTAAAAGAATCGTTGCTGGGTGATTGACAATATAGCTCGTAACAATGGCCTACAATGAAATGAAATGAATATTACTGCTTAATGAATTAATATTACTTATGTTATAATATAATGTATTGCGAAACTGTTTCATTTGGAGCTGAATATGACATCTCCTTGCGCTGGTGTTGTCTGATCATGTCACAACCAACATAAAACACCTCAAGGTTCATAATACTTGTAATTCTCTGAAAACTCATTAGTTCTGCATTATTAATGTTTTCTACTGTTATTCGCTGAAATACTTTCATCGCAAATCGTCTAATGTTGATTCACTTCTTTCGCAGTCTAGCTGTTCAAGTAAGATTTTGTTACAAGATCACGACGATTATCACCTAGGTGAATTGCGTAGATTGAGAAATATTCAAATTAAAACTATAATTTTATCATTCAACACTCTTGTTCGCTTGTTTAGTTGAAACAGTATTTGTTCGAATCGACGTGCATTATAAACATATGGTTTTACGTAGATATTGTCATATTTTATTCAATGCAGTTTGTATACTACTGGTATATTTGCTGTTGTTCAGTATTGATCGCATAAAAGGAAACATTAAACTCGTATGAACAACTTACTAGTTAAGTCACATCATGATGAACTTCGAATGTGTAAAATGACTTTGTATCAAGTAAGAGCCCACACATTTGAAGAAGAATTCAAAAATTGAAGATATGACACATTATTACGTTTCAAATACACTTTGATGTGATAAGTTTGTCGTTTTTCTAGTTTAGTTCCAGAGAAATGGTATGGAGTCATGCAATACTCTAAATTTAGACAAATTCAAATGATCTTTGCTGAACGATAAACACATTGCTAGAAACAATAGTTTATAATGTGAAGGATGTTATTATTTAACGCAATTATCTTACACAATTGCCACAAACCTATACTCAATCTGAATCTCACTTGTCTTACAACCCATAGTTCTATACGACTGTGGTGAACGATATCACATAACAAAGATTCTGAAACTTCCTAAATATACGTATTTTTTAATAAGAGAGATCGCTTTAAACTGGTCTGTTCCTTTGTCACGTGCTTCGTTATATTAATTTTGGAAGAATCTTTGTGAGATTCGACAAGCATTCGCAACATAGTGTTTGATCATTCTAATCACTTTACATCTTTACTTTATATTTACGTGTTCTAATCTACAATAGATTGCACAACTGCCAATGTTCAACTATCATTCACTTGTTCTAATTATGTGCCAAAATATCGAATTAAGGATGTCTTAAAGGCTTGTCTACTACAAGATCATTCTATTCTGGTAAAAGAAACAAAATTTCTAGAAATAAACTTAAACACACTAATAATATTCTACAATAACGTTAGTTTTGATTTTGTTACTTACGTTTTAGAGAATTCGACAGCTTTATATAATCCTGTTTAGTTGTATACATATTAAAAGAATCGTTGCTGGGTGATTGACAATTGTCCTAGTAACAATGGCCTACAATGAAATGAACATATTAATGCATATGCATTAATATTACCTAAGTAATGCATTAAAGTATTGCGAAACTGTTTCATTTGGAGGTGCATACGATATCGCCTCGCGCTGGTGTTGTTTGATCAAGTAACAACCAAAATTAAACTCCACACGCATTATAATACTTGTAATCCTCTGAAAATTCATTAGTTCTGCAATATTATGTTTTCTACGGTTATTCGCCGCTGTATTTTCATCTCAAATCCTCTAAAGGTATTTCACTTCTTTCGGAGTCTAGGTGTTCAAGTGAGATCTTGTTAACATGTCACGACGACTATCACCTAGCGAACTGCGTATATTGAATAATATTCAAATTAAAAAAATACTTTTATCATTCAACTCATCTTCCGTCCGAAGTGATTTGGTCTCGAGGAGGATGTTGATGGTTGGCCGGGATCAACCCACGATTTCTGGCGTTTCGGATTCGCGAAATAAATCCACTTTTCATCGCCCGTCACAATCCGATGCAGGAACGACTTTCTTCTTTGTGTGGTGAGCAACATTTCGCATGTGTATTGGCGTCTCTCCATCTGCTGATCGGTCAAATCATGCGGCACCCATTTTCCGATCTTCTTAACCTTTCCAATGGCACGTAGACGCAAGGAAATGGCTGCTTGAGTAATGCCCAATTTCTCGGCAAGCATTTGTTGCGATTGGGTATCGTCATCGTAAAACAGCGCCTACAATTGATGGTCCTAAAACTTCCTGGGCCGATTTTCACGCTTCTTGTCACTCAGGTCAAAATTGTCGCCTTTGAACCGACGAAACCAATCTCGGCATGTTGTCACCATAGGCCTCCACAAGCATTCGATGCGCGTCAAAAGTCGATTTCTTCAAATTGAAGCAGAAAAGCAGAACTTCCCGCATATGCACTTTTTCTGCCAAAAACTTGCCGTGCTTACCAACGGAACACTGTGTGTTGTTGTCAGCACTTGCTGATTATGTGCACTGATTCCTGTTGCGAGAGGTCAAACTCATCCACAAAATAGGTCTGGCGTGCCCATGGTATCTTCATACGCTCACGAACGCCATGTATGGCCAAGCAGCAGATTTAAGCTTATACACCTGGTAAATATACGTATTTATAAATAAAGGAGTGCGGTCTTAACTGGTCTGTTCCATTGACACTTTTTTCGTTAATATAACTTTGGAGCAATCTTTGGTCGACTCGACAGGCATTCGTAACAAAGCGTTTGATCATTCTAATCACTTGACATTTTTGCTTTGTATTTATGTGTTCTAATCTGAAATAAATTCAAAACTATTAATGTTCAACTAGCATTCTGTTGTTCGAATTATGTGACAACATATTGAATAAACGATTTGTTAAAAGCTAAACCATTACAAGAGCATTCTATTTTGGTAAAAGAAATAAAATTACAAGAAATAAACTTAAATAAACTAATAAATACAACAATAACATTAGTTTTGCTTTTGTTACTTACGTTTTAGAGAAATTCGACAGCTTTATATAATCCTGTTTAGCTGTATACCTATTCAAAGAATCATTGCTGGGTGATTGACAATTTTGCTCTTAACAATGGCCTACAATGAAGTGAAATGCATATTGCTGTGTAATGCATTAATATTACTTAAGTTATACAACGAAGTATTGCGAAACTGTTTCATTTCGAGCTGCATACGGCATCGTGTCGCGTTGATATTGTCTGATCATGTAACAACCAACATTAAACACCATACTCATCATAATACTTGTAATTCTCAGAAAATTCATTAGTGCTGCAATATTGAAATTTTCTACGTTATTCGCTGAGGTATTTACATCGCAAATCGTCTAATGATGATTCACTTCTTTCGCAGTCTAGCTGTTTAAGTGAGATTTTAAGATGTCACTACGTTTAGCACCTAGGTGAATTGCGTACATTGTGTAATTTTCAAAGTAAAACGATTCTTTTATCTTTCAACCCTCTTTTTCGCTTGTTTAGTTGGAATAGTATTTGTTCGTCTCGACGTGCATTATTACACGTAGATATTGTCATATTTAATTCAATGCAGTTTATAGACTACATGTATCATTGCTCTCCGTTGATCGCAAAATGGCAAACATTAAACTCGTATGATGAATTTACTAGTGGAGTCACATCATAATGAACTTCGAATGTGTAAAATGACTTTGTATCAAGTCAGGACTCTCGATTATGATTAACAATACTTAAATTGAAGCTATGACACATTGTAATGTTCCAAATACAGTATAATATAATGAGTTTGGCGTTATTCTAGTTTCGTTCCGGAGAAATCGTAAGGATTCATACAATACTCTTAGTTTAACGTTGGTTGTTACATGATTAGAAAATATCAGCGCGAGGCGATCGTATGAGGCTCTAAATTAAACAGTTTCTTTGTACTTCGTTATATAACTTAAGTAATATTATGCATTACACATCAGTATGAATTTCATTTCATTGTATGCCATTGTTACGAGCAAAATTGTCAATCACCCAGCAACGATTCTTTGAGTATGTATACAACTAAACAGTATTATGTAAAACTGTCGAATTTCTCTAAGACGTTAGTAACAAAAGCAAAACTAATTTTTGTGAAGTATATTATTAGTGCATTTGAGCTCATTTATTACTCAATTATTAGTGTCATTTTGTTTTATTTTACCAAAATAGAATGCTCTTGTAGGTAGATTAGCCTTTAAGACATGATTTATTCAATATATTTCCACATAATTCGAACTAGAGAATGCTAATTGAACATTTTAGTTGTGCAATATATTGTAGATTAGAACACGTATATACAAAGAAAAGATATCAAGAGGTTAGAATGATCAAACGCTATGTTACGAATAGTTGTCGAGTCGAACAAAAACTGTTCCAAAGTTAATATAATATAACAAGTGACAATTCAACATACTAGTTTAGAGCGCATTCTTTTATTTAAAAATACGTATATTTAAGAAATATCAGCACCTTTGTTACGTGATATCATTCACCAGAGCCGTATAGAACGATCGGTTGTAAAACAAGTGAGATGTAGATTGAGTATAGGTTTGTGGCAATTGTGTAATATAATTGCGTTAAATAATAACACCCTTCTCATTATAAAATACTGTTTCTAGGAATGTGTTTATCGTTTAGCAACGATTGTTTGAATTTATCTAAAACGAAGGGTATTGAGTTTTGTGTTTTAAAAATGTTTGGTAATTAAAATTCACAAAAAGGTTTCTAGAAAGAATATTTTGTGAACCTAAAAAACAATTTTCGTAATTTTTATTTAATAGTTATGCAAAATATTATTTTGCAAAATAAAGTTATGAATAGGATTTGAAAATAAAATGCAAAATTAGAATACTTGTTAACTTTTTATTTTAATACGGCATTGTATAAAATATATAATATAATTTGTCTTTATATATTATTATATCCAGTCACAATATTTTATTACAACATTGTTTAAATTAGTTGTGTGGAAAAGCATTATTGTTAAGTAGTTTGTATTAACCCTGTTATTACAATATTTTAATATTATTTGGAAATGTTTTAGTTTGTATATGATTTGCTTATGCCCTATAAAAGTTTCTTGTTACTACAAATTAGGTGTTTTATTCCTATATAAATACTAGTTTTCGTGTATATTCAAATTTAAATGAAGTGAAAATTTTTATGAGTGTAAGTTTATGAACGTATTTTTCACCAACAAAATTAACCAAAGTCTGTCTTTATATTCAGAGTTTATCTTCGTTTTATATGTACTGAGAAATGTATGAAGTACATTAATAAATGCAATGCGGAATTCACTATATTTGTTCACAAATTATGGAAGTTGTTAATTCAACCACAATGCAAAGTAAAGTAATTTCCTTGCTTAAGTCTACACTCACCACAAAATATGCTCTAAACAAGTCTAAACTTCCATGCCGACACACACTCACGGCCACCTTTGCAAAAGTACACTCACAAATAGGCTAATTAATTCTCGCTGCAATTTATTGGCTTCGTCAGTGTCTGTGGTCTTATGAGAGGGGACCGCGACATGTCATGGATAGCTTAGATATGCCTTTTGCAGTTCATATTTGAACTCTTTGAACAGTTCGTATCCTATTCACACTGTTTTGAAAATACATAAGTATGTGTATAAAAACTAGGTAATTGCATTGGACGACAAGCAATTGCAAAGTATTCTAACAATCAAGTCATAAGAAAGTGAATATGAAAGCGAGTTGCAGCTAGTTTAGTCATGATTATTTCACCTTAAGAAGGGGTGCAAAACCGTTCTAGCGTTTCTATAGACCCAAAATTATGTTCCAATGTCTCTCTAACCAAATACAAGCTCTCAATTAGACTGTTAAAAGTGTTTTTACTTAAACAAACACCAACTTACGAGGTGGTGTATTCACTTTTTTTACCCTATAAATTTTTAGAATATTCACCCAATTATTTTTTTCTACAATACATTACACCTTAATTATATCTAAAATGTCCCTCTAAAGTAACAAAACATGGGTCAAAAGACGTCTCACACACGTTTCGTATGTTCCATTTAGCCATTCAAAGCAACAAACATTTAATATTAGGGTGAACTCTGTTTAAATCAGTATTTTGTATGTCTTATTTACCCATTCACCGAAATACCATCCGAATATAACATTATTTTGCATTTTGTTGGCTGTAACAAAGCCCATATTTTGTACAAACACTACAGCGGCAAAATAGACGCATTCACTACAGGTCCTGGCGTCAAACATGTGTAACCTCTGTTTCATCAGTAGAGACATCAATCACGGAAACGAGAGAAGTTCTGAATCAGTGTGAAAATTTGCGATTTTCTCAATTTTAGGGCCAAAAGGACAACATTTGAATAGATGTAGTGCAATTAAAGCCGCACATATGAAAGGAAACAATATTCGACCAACTCGTATACAACCAACATGGGCGCATACTCTCAGCAAACAAACGAAAAATAAGAACTGGTTATTAAAGTACAATTTTAGGAAATTGCGAGAAATTGAACATTTTATTGTTCCTCCAACACCACGTCGGGGCTGTTAACTTCAATATAAAATAGCGCTAAGAGGTTAATTTATGGAATTCTATACCAGTCACCTAACCTTCTAGAAGTTCTTCTTTTTATATGTATTTCACAATTGATATTTTCTTTAAAAAAGTAGCTAAACAACTTGGAATATTTATATTTAATATAGCCTACTAAATTGAACAAGCACTGAAACTATTAAACCCTAAATATTAATATTCTAACACGCGAAATATACGATATTCTATTTTGTGGTCAATGATAACCATGTTGACATGGTTGACATGGAAAATATTTATATTTTTAAATTTCATATTCTGCATCACCGACCCAAATAGCGTTGCAATGTGCAAATCTGCAAGTTTCTCAATTCTGCGTCTAAAATTCGAAAATTCGAAAAATTCAAATCACCATATCTTGGAAGCGACAATAGGTAGAAAGAAGTTGTTTTCAAATTCAGCATCACCGTGAATGTTGATGTTTTCGTAGTTCTGGCGCCCAAAGAGCAAAATTCGACAAATTTCGAAAAGCCATATCTCGGAAACAGCAACAAGTAGAAACATCAAGTTGTATATTTAACATTCCCGTGACTAAAACACACTGCATTATAAGTTTCATTATTCTTCGACCACGGGGTGGGGGCGAAGTTAGCAAACTAACTTTAGATTTGACCTTTAACCTCGAGGTCACCACATTTTCACATGTAATATTCTACGTTCTCATACCCAATGTAAAAACGGAATTTCAATATGTCTAGCCGTTTACGAGTTATACAGGGTTAAATATTTGACCTTTTACCTCGAGGTCACCAATTTTTTCGCAAATAGTGTTCAACGGTCTGTTAACAAATGTGAAAACAGAATCTCAATATATCTAGCCATTTACGAGATATACGGGGTTAAATATTTGACCTTTGCATAGGTTGTGGTATAGAAACTGACTTCAGATTTCTGTTGTAATCGCTGCTATGTAAAAGAGCTTCGTAGTCTCCTATTCCATGTTATTTGGGTTAGACTAACTAGCATATATTCCAGTGTATTTGTGTAATTTCTGCTATCGCGCACTGGTATAATCTCCAGGTGGGATACGGAAATAAGGGTAGCAAAAAGAGCTTCGTAAATAGCCTAGAGCTGTGCTGTGTAGGGGCTAAAAAGGGCTACGTATCGTGCACCGGTGTCATCTCTAGGTGTGGGCGAAAATACCGTAGCCTCTGTGCTGTGTTAAATAGGGGTTGCGAAAATATGTATATAATTACCCTGCTAGTGGCTGTGCATGGGTTGAAAAAGAGGGTAATCTTTGCTATGTGAAATATTGGATTGTTTGTAGCCTTTGTATCTTCGTAGCCTTGTTCAGTATGTGGATTTAAATCTTTGCTATGTTAAATAGGGATGAGAAAAGGGGCCATAGCCTTTTATGAAATTTCTGCTTTGTTAAATAGTGGTTGTGCATTAGGGGTTGTAATCTCTAGCGTAGAGTGCATATATTCCTGTCTAATCTCTGCTATGTTAAATAGATACTGGGGGAAAATGTGTAGACCGTAGCCTCTGTAGTGATTTTTAGGGGTTGAAAAATATCTTCGTATCCTTCGCTAGAACCTTCGCAACTGGTGTACTATGTGGGGTTAAAAAACGTAATATGCATATTTGCATATGTATTTGTGTAATCTCTGTTATATGCTTGTACGTCCGTTGCCTGTGTAATCTCTGCTATCGCAAAATAGGGCTTGTAATCTCTAGCCTAGAGAACATATGTTTTTGTCTAATCTCAGCTATGTTCGGAGCCTTTGATAGAATCTCTGCTATGTTAAATAGGGGGTGAAAAAAGATGCCATAGCCTTTCATGGAATGAGGGATGAAATTAGGGGTCGTAGCCTTTCATAGTGTTGAAGGGCGTCCATGTTCCTGTGCTATGATAAATTGTGGTGAAAAATGTAGTCGTAGTCTCTTATCATAGGTAGCCAAAAATATAGGGTAGCTAGAGTACGTTCTCAGGATAGCCCATGTTCCCTAGCAAATACGCTACGAGGGCTGGGGGTACTAGAACGCTAGAGCATAGTCTACTATAATCTCCTATTACATGTTCTGTGTGCTATGTTCTTTAGGGTGATTCGTAGCCTTTTATGAAATGGTCCATATTAATTAGCAGATATGTCCCGGGAGCTTGGGGGTAAGTAAGCGCTAGACTATAACCTCCTATTGCATGTTCTATAGGTTATCTTGAGCACGCGGCTTACAGTTTAATGATATGGATCATAGTATTTTATGAAATAGATTATATTCTGATTAAATAAAAAAAGGCTGAAATGATCTCTATCTACTTATGTGTCATTGTTCACCGTTTATGCGAAAGAAATGAATCAACATAAGACGATTTGTGATGAAAGTACTTCAGCGAATAACCGTAGAAAACATCAATATTGCAGCACTAATGAATTTTCAGGGAATTACAAGTATTTTGATGCGTGTGGTGTTTAATGTTACATGAACAATCAATATCAGCGCGAGGCGATGTCGTATGCAGCTCCAAATACTTCGTACGCCATACTTCGTTTTATAACTTAAGTCATATTAATGCATTACACAGCAATATGCATTTCATTTCATTGTAGGCCATTGTTACGAGCCCAGCAACGATTCTTTGAATATGTATACAACCAAACAGGATTATATAAAAATGTCGAATATCTCTAAAGCGTAAGTAACAAAAACAAAACTAATGTTATTGTAGTATATTATTAGTGCATTTAAGTTAATTTCTTGTAATTTTGTTTCATTTACCCTAACAGGATGCTCTTGTAGTAGATTAGCTTTTAAGAAATGGTTTATTCAATATTTTGGCACATAATTCGAACAAGAGATTGCTAGTTTAACATTGATATATGTGTAATCTACTGTAGATTCGAACAGGTAAATACAAAGCAAAGACGTCAAGTGACTAGAATGATCAAACGCTATGTTCGGAATGCTTGAGTGGACCAAAGATTGCTCCAAAGTTAATATAACGAAACAAATGTCAATGGAACAGACCCGTTTACAGCGCACTCCTTTATTTATAAATATGTATATTTAAAAAGTTTCAGCGCGTTTGTTACGTGATATCGTTCACCACAGTCCTATAGAACGATCAGCTGTAAAACAGGTGAGATACAGACTGAGTATAGGTTTGTGGCAATTGTGTAATATAATTGCGTTAAACAATAACACACTTATAATTATAAACTTTTGTTTCTAGCAATATGTTCATTGTTTAACAACGATTATTTGAATTTGTCTAAAATTGTTGTATGAATCCATATGATTTCTCTGGAACGAAACTACGAATAATACCAAACTAATGATATTACAGTGTATTTGAAACGTAACAATGTTTCACGTCTTCAATTACCGTCTCGTTCTTCATAATGTGTCCTTACTTCATACAAAGTTATTTTACACATTCGAAGTTCATCATGTTGTATCTTAACTACTAAGTTGTTCATACGAGTTTAATGTTTGCATTTTCGCGTCTATAAACTCTAAATCTATAAACACATAGCCTATAAACTTCATTGAATTAAATATGACAATATCTACGTGCAGGCATCTGTTTATAACGCACGTCGAAACGAACAAATACTGATCGAACTTAACAAGCGAACAGGAGAGTTGAAAGTTAAAATTATCGTTCTATTTTGAATATTACTCAATGTGGTTGTTAAATGATCAGACAATACCAGCACGAGGAGATGTCGTATACAGCTCCAAACGAAAAGTATCGCAATACTTCGTTGTATAACTTAACTTACACAGCAATATTCAATTCATTTCAATGTAGGCCATTGTTACGAGAAAAATTGTAAATCAATCAGCAACGATTCAATGAATATGTATACAACAGGATTACCGGTATGTAAAACTGTCGAACTTCTCTAGAACGTAAATAACAAAAGCAAAAGTAATGTTATTGTAGTCTATTATTAATATATTTAAATTTATTTCTTGTGATTTTTTTTAACAATAATCAAAATAATAATCTTTTCTTTCCAACAATCAGAATAAAATAACAATTGAATTTAAACAAAATCTAAAAAAAAAACATCTTGAAAGCAAGTCAATCTCATCTAATGCCTTCCCAGGAGGCAACGTACCAAGAATAGAAGATACTTTCCCTCGCTGAATTGCGATACTGAGGCGCTGGATTAGGAAGGTGGTCGCGCGAGCATCACCTGAAACGATCTGTATTCGCCGACCAACTTCTTTAATAAAATTAAGGCCTGCCGTGCCCCAAGTACCACTTGACTCAATTGCGATCGCAACTAAAATATACTGTGCAAGTAGATTAGAGTATTTTCGATTTTTATCGGCCTCTCGACGAATGGCAGCACCACCCGCTTTCAAAGAAGAATGAGTAACATTTGAAATAGCGAAAGTATCAGCGCAGGTGAAATCCCATAATAGAGGTCTTCCTCTTTTCCATGGAACTAGTGTCATTCCATCAGATCTCTTACCGTCGGAGCGGCTACAGCCAGATGGTTCTCGTACCGATGGTACATTAGCAGAAACTAGAGCTCTGAGGATGACATCATTGACACTAGAATGACGCATATGTCTACCAGCACTCCTGATACAGGAGAGACCGTGAAGGCCCAGTTGATCCACGAATGCTCCACAGGCTGGACAACGATAAGGTACACAGACGTCTGCTCCTAAACGTAAGGCAACAGCAACCCGGAAGCTTTCATTCGAAAGATGTAGGCCAAGAGGAGGAGAAGGCAAAGCTTGGAGCCAAGCACCGGACTCAGGTGAATACGCTGCTAGTAGCCTGGCTTTATCTTCAAGACAAGTAGCGGATTGTAGTAACTGCGATTGTGTACGTTTGATGATAGGATCGTCCCAAGAAGACAGAGCTATTGACGTCCAAAGGAGGAGAATTTAATCCACTTAACGTAGACCATTTTGCTGAGCAATCTTGAATAGAAGCGTCCGGGTCGAGGCAAAGGCCCAGTGGAAGGATAGACTCAACGAGACGACGAGAGCCATGGAAAGACGCTAAAAAGGACGGAATCGCCAAATCCATGGCCCGACGAATGGCAAGTCCACCTGCCGAACGGGTAGGGTAGCCTGTAACCAAGCCTTGCCACTCAAAGAACAATTAAGGATCGATTCGAGGCCTGCTTGTAAAACACAATCGTAACTCTGTAACAAGGACTCTTCCCGCCAAGAAGGAGAACAACGTAAAAAATACATTAATCAGGGGATGGAAAAGGATGCACGAAGTAGATAGAATGCTGAATGTGCTGAAATCATAGATAAGCGGGAAAAGAAAAATTCAAGATTAGAAATCTTCTCAATCCGTAGACTGCGTAGGGCCTCGGTAGAGATGGCGGAGCCAAGTAGATATGCTGAATCAGAAGTCATAAATCGTATTCCAGGAGCCAAGTCCATGAATCTTGAATAAAGAGCATCGTTCAGGTCTTGCGGAACATTTAGAAAACTAACTTCACACTTCGAAAAATTCAGATGTAAGCCAATTTCTGAAGATGCATCCCGAATGTTAAGTAAGGTAGAAAGAACTAGGTCTGGATCGTCCGCGATAGTGCCATCATCTAAATACCATAAGTTTAATTAGGTTGTTATAGAATTGACAATAGATTGTAGTGTAATAGCAAAAAGAGCAGGACCGAGGGGATCACCCTGTTGGACTACACGTTGAGATAAAATGATGTCATCACCCAGAAAGAGATCACTAGGTTGAGAATAACACTGAAAAACATAATGATAAATCAACAGGAAATCTTTCTGAATCACCTTTAACATGGCATCGCGATTTAATTCGTTGAAGGCATTGCGAAAATCAAGCTTTACGACGGCTTTTGGACGAGGATGATGAGATGAAAAGTAAATACGAGCGGCATGGACAGCAGCCTCGGCACCGTAAGGAACATACTCCTAATTGGTGAGGGGATAGAAAAGTATTAACGGAATCACGAATTCGAAAATATATAATTTTTGCTGATTTTGTTTATTTTACCAAAATAAAATGCTCTTGTAGTAGATTAGCTTTTAAGACATGCATTATTCAATATTTTGGCATTATTTGTTTCAATATTCGAACAAGAAATTGCTACTTTACCATTGATAGTTGTGTAATCAATTGTAGATTAGAACACGTAAATACAAAGCATACATATCAAGTGATTACAATGATCAAATCCAATGTTACGAATTCTTGTCGAGTCGAATAGAGAATGTTCCAAAGTAAATATAACGAAACAATTGACAATGGAACAGATAAGTTTAAAGCGCACTCTTTTATTTAAAAATACGTAAAATTTACGTCGCTTCAGAACTTTTGTTACGTGATATAGTTCGCCACAGTAGTTCTGGCTGGCGCAGAGGCTGGACAGGCGCTGATGACGGTTGACGGTGTTGCCAACTTTACGCCCCACTCACACACACACACACACATTCTCTCTCCCTCTTTGTGTGTGTCGCCTCTGCATATTGAGTGTGGCAAAATGATCATTGCTTGCAATCGTGTTTTCGAGTCAACATGTATCGTGTGTTGTTATAGCTTGTTATATACTAATGAATAGCTAAGTTGTAATAACTTAAATCATAAGTTATTGCATCTTAAGAAATACTCGTATCATAGCAAGTAAATTATAACAGCTCAGCACTCGGAAATGAGACAGAAATTGGTACTACTTTTTTAATTTTCAATGAGGAAGTATTTTTTTTTAAATAAAACGCAACTTTTAATATAAATCTATGCCTAAATATTTTTTTTCTTCGGTTGACACTCTGCTCTTGACTGGGTATTTTTCATAATCGTGTAATAAGTTAATTTATTATTGTGGGTTTAGAAATAGCTATCAATTATGATTTTGTTATATATTTTTTAATGATTGTTAAGCTAAATATGGGAAACCAGCCGCAAATAAAGAACCGGGCTTTAGATCTCCGTAAGACCTGTCTCGAATTTCGACTGAGAAAAGATGATCAGCATACCGATAATAGACTCCATGTCTACTCTCGTCTCATCTGCTCTTTTAATCTGAATTTGTGTTCGCCGATGTATTGTATAGGTCAGACTTGTGGTGGCCGTTGGCCGTAGATACCAGAACACTTACACTTCAATACATTGCCCAATTTTGGAGCGAGGTATTGGCTCTGGAAATAACTGTTCGTATGATTCAGCATTCGACTAGCGAAACTGAGAATTTGATGTTATTTATAGCCTTTCTGCAAGTTTGGTTCAGACCGGATAGGGTTGGGTACAGGATATTAGAAGGAAGCAGGTCAGGGCCTAATATGAAGGGCCTAATATCCCGGCAATTGACTGGTGTATTAAAGAAAACAATGGAAAACTCTGTCAGGATGGGCGGCCTCTAAGGTTGTTCCAATAACCTTCCAATTACTAAGTCAACACTATACCAATTGTGCTACAACCGCTCGGTAGGTAAAATTGAGAAATACTTTTGGGAACATCAGACAGATTGCTGGATCAACGAATTTTAAACAAGGAGTCTCGGATTGCGAAGTGAGAACGAAACTAAAGAGGCAGCTCTCTCGATTCGTATAGTTAACCGGTGTATGAACAATATAATCTAATATGTGTACAAATAAAAGTTGTGTAGCGGACAAAGATAAACCACCGTTAATCTAGTAGAGTTGGAAAAGGATACTTAAGATATGGGGTAACACCTCACTTTTTATTTAGCCTAGAATTTGAATCGATTTAAAGCTTACATTTACAGGGTAATTGATTAATCAGTACAAAGTCGAACGTGCTATGCTGGAGCTGCTGTGAATAAAAGACAGTAGCGATCACAGTTGAAAGCTTCGGCTCTCCTCTTTCAGCACGTTTGGTCAGGTCTCATCCAGTAGTGGATTGAATATTGCTGTGAATTATATATACTTCTGAGAATGCTGAAAGGCTATACTAGTTTAGAATTTCTGGAATATCCCGAAAGAACAAGCCATGTTACAACAGTCGACATTCGTAGAATATGCCTGGAATATTAAAAGCAATAGTCTCTGAATATGCTCTCATCTCGAACAGGTATAAAGCTACAATTGAGGCAGAATTTTGGCACAGTTTTGAAGGTTTCTATAGATTTTTAAAGATAAACATTTTAATGTTGGGAGGAGTGCTCAAGAATTTAGAGGGGTTACTTCTCAGAGCACCTGAACAAGGAATATTCTAGGGACACTTCTCACCCCAAACGGGGAATATTCCTGTTTTATATGGTCGCACTCCTCCAGTTCCTTTCCGAAGTAATTAGAAATGGAGAGCTAGCAGTTTTCTTCGAATATGTCATAGGTAGTAACCCCATGATATGTGTCATGTTAAAAGAAGAAAATGAACCAATGTCCTCCCAGGGAAAATCATTAACGTATTTGTTTATTTTCAGTTTGAAAGGAATTGAACTCTATGGGTTTATATCACATTTACATAGATACATTTCATTTGACCGGAATTGAGGCATATGCGCGAGCAAAAGTCTATTTGCTATCTTTCAACATAGCAAATAGACATTTGTTCGTGCATGCGCCTTAATTAATGAAAATCGGATTTAAATTAATCTTCTCTTATTTATCTTCTGTTAAACCAGTTTCTTTACTTCTTCTGTTTTCTTTCGAGCATAGATAAATCACAGTAGAAGGAAGAAAATGAATACACACTATTTACTTTTCGAATGCGCTTTTAAAATATTCATACGCATAGTTATTTCTTATGTCTAACACATAACACAGTCACACACCATTTGTCAATCACAACGCAAGCGGAGAAAAAAAGCTTTCCTTGTTGTGGAGCGAAGACAACAACGTGTGACCACATCGCAGCCGAATGAGGAAATAACATGTGGCAACACTGTCTATGACGTTTGGCTAACCATCCAATACAGACACTTTCCCTTCTCGTCCGTAGGCGGGCCAAACTCTCACTATTACTAGTACAGTTAAGTCACATCATAATGAATTTCGAATGTGTAAAATGATTTCTATTAAGTAGGGACACTCAATTATGAAAAACGACACTTAAATTGAAGCTATGACACATTGTTACGTTTCAAATACACTATAATATCAAGAGTTTGGCGTTATTCTAGTTTCGTTCAGAGAAATCGTATGGATTGATACAAATTCAAATAATCGTTGCTGAACGATAAACACATTGCTAGAAACAATAGTTTATAATGAGAAGGGTGTTATTGTTTAACCGAATTATATTACACAATTGCCACAAACCTATACTCAATCTGTATCTCACTTGTTAAACCTATAATAAACGATATCACGTAACGAAGGCGCTGAAACATCTTAAACATAGGTATTTATAAATAAAAGAGTGCGCCCTAAACTGGTCTGTTCCATGACACTTGTTTCGTTCTATTAACTTTGGAGCAATCTTTGGTTGACTCGTCAAGTATTCGTAACATACCGTTTGATCATATAATACTTGACGTCTTTGCTTTGTATTTGTGTTCCAATCTGCAATACATTCAAAACTATCAATGTTCAACTAGCATTCAACATTATAATATCAAGAGTTTGGTGTTATTCTATTTTTGTTGCTGAGAAATTGTATGGGTTCATACAAAAACCTTAATTTTAGACACATTCAAATAATCGTTGGTAAACGATAAACACATTGCTATAAACAATAGTTTATAATGAGAAATGTGTTATTGTTTAATATTACACATTTGCCAGAAACTTATACTCGATCTGTATCTCACTTGTTTTACAACTGATCGTTCTATACGACTACGGTGAACGATATAGCGTTACGAAAGCTCTGAAATTTCCTTAATTTTTCGTATTTTTCAATAAAAGAGTGCGCTTTTAACTTTTCAGTACCATTATCATTTGTTTCGTTATATTAACTTTGGAACATTATTTGTTCGACTCGACCAGCATTCGTAATCACTTGATATGTTTTCTTTGTATTTACGTGTTATAATCTACAATAGATTACACAACTACCAATGTAAACTAGCAATCTCTTGTTTGTATTATGTGCCAAAATATTGAATAAGCCATATCTTGAAACCTAATCTACTACAAGAGCATTCTATTTTGGTAAAAGAAACAAAATTATAAGAATTAAATTTAAATACACAAATAATATACTATAATAACATTAGTGTTGCTTTTATTACTTAGGTTTCAGAGGAATTCAAATTTTATTTTATTTTATTTAGCTGTATACATATTCAAAGAATCGTTGCTGAGTGATTGAAAATTTTGCTCGTAATAATGGCGTACAATGAAATTAAATGTATATTGCTGTGTAATGCATTAATATTACTTAAGTTACACAACGAAGTATTGCGAAACTGTTTCATTGGAGCTGCATACGACATCGTCTCGCACTGATATTGTTTGATCAAGTAACGATCAACATTAAACACCACACGCATCATAATACTTGTAATTTTCAAAAAAATTATTAGTGCTGCAGTATTGATGTTTTCTACGTTTATTCGCTGAAGTACTTTCATCGCAAATCGTCAAATGTTGATTCATTTCTTTGGCAGTCTAACTGTTTAAGTGAGATCTTGTTAAAATATCACGACGATTATCACCTAAGTGAATTGCGTTCATTGAGTACTATTCAAATTGAAACTATACTTTTAATGATTCAACTCTCTTTTTCGCTTCTTTTCTTTGAACAATATTTTCTCGATTTGACGTGCATTATCAACAGATGGTTGCACGTAGATATTGTCATATTTAATTCAATACAGTTGATAGACTATGTGTGTTATTGTTCACTATTGTCGCAAAACAGCAAACATTAAAGTCGTATGATCAATTTAGAAACTAAGTCACATCATAATGAACTTCGAATGTGTAAAATGACTTTGTAACAAGTCAGGACTCTCGATTATGAATAACAATACTTAAATTGAAGTTATGACACATTGTTACGTTTCAAATACACTATAATATCATGAGTTTGGGGTTATTCTAGTTTCGTTCAGAGAAATCGTATGGATTGATACAAATTCAAATAATCGTTGCTGAACGATAAACACATTGCGAGAGACAATAGTTTATAATGAGAAAGGTGTTATTGTTTAACGCAATTATATTACACAATTGCCACAAACCTATACTCAATCTGTATCTCACTTGATTTACAACTGATCAATCTATACGACATTGGTGAACGATATCACGCAACGATGACTTTGTAAGTTTTTAAATATACCTATTTATAAATAAAAGAGTGCGCTTTAAAGTTTTCAGTTCCATTGTCACTTGTTTCGTTATATTAACTTTGGGTAATTCGTAACATTGGGTTTGATTATTGTAATCACTTGATATGTTTGCTTTGTGTTTACATGTTCTATTCTACAATTGTTTACACAACTCCCAATGATAAAGTAACAATTTTTTTAATTCAATTCAATTTTATTTTATCGCATATTAAAGCGGTTTAACCGGTATTGACATTGTTAAATATACATATAAAACAACATACATTCATACATGGATATTCGTTTATATATATTTTATAAATACAGACATACTTTGGTATATGCACTGATAAAGGAACCATGACAAAGATTATGCACTCATGGACAACACAATTTGTCAGATATATATGTATGTATGAGGTTACACTTGAATGGAAGTAACTGGATAAGTACAATATTTGATAGAAGGAAAAAAATAGAAAAAAAGGCTACGACAGTACCCAAAATAATAAATGAGAGAATTACTATACCAGGTGTATGCATAAGTGTTTGCCGGCTTTTTTTTGGTAAAGAAAACACGTAGTTTTCAAGGAAAAATAATTTTGTATTATCCAAAATATTGGCCATCGGCTTTTACAAATCTTTCAGGTAATTGATGCATACCATGCGAGAAAAACTGCTTGTCTTTTGCGGCAAACCATTCGTCGAACCATTTTCCAACGTCTTCGAAATTGCTGAAGTGCTGCTCTGCGAGGACGTGCCACATTGATGCGAAGAGGTGATAGTCAGATGGCGCCAGGTCTGGGGAGTACGGCGGATGCGGAAGGATGTCCCATACAAGTGTTTTCAAGTTGTCTTTCACTGGTTTTACTGTGTGAGACGGCGCATTGTCGTGTAACACAATCACTTTGCCATGTCTTCGGGCCCATTCCGGTCGTCTTTCGATCAATGCGTGATTTAAATTAATCATTTGTTGGCGATAGCGTTGTGCATTAACGGTTTCGCCGGGCTTCAAGAGTTCCTAATACACAATACCGCTCTGGTCCCACCAGACACAAAGCATAGTCTTCTTGCCGAAGCGATTTGGCCTTGGTGTTGAAGGACCGGCTTTGCCAGGTGAAAGCCACGATTTTTCCGCTTCGGGTTTTCAAAATAAATCAATTTTTCGTCACCCGTCACAATTCGATACAAAAAGGATTTTCTTTCGTGGCGTTGAAGCAGCATTTCACAAGTGACTTTGCGATTTTCCATTTGACGTTCATTCAAATCGTGTGGGACCCATTTACCCAGTTTCCATCTTCCCCATTGCTCGTAAACGTCTGCTGATTGTTTCTTGTGACACATTTAATGCTTTGCCATTTTTGTTGAGTTTGAGTTGGGTCATCCTCCAATAACACCTGCAATTGCTCGTTTTCGCACTTTTGTGGTCTACCAGAGCGCGCCCTGTCTTTCACATTGAAATCACCACTTTTATATTGTCGAAACCATGTCTCACATGTTCTAATCGATGGAACGTGTTCACCATATGTTTCTACCAGCACACGATGATTTTCAACAGCCTTTTTCTTTTGCTTAAATAAGAAAAGCAATGCGTGCCGCAAATGTTCTTTTTCAGGCACAAACTTCGACATGATCACTGAACGATAAAACAAAGATGCTAGTGTTTGGCGGACTCAACTTGTGTGCGTTTGTAGTTTAATGTCAGACGAACAAAATGACGTATGTGTCAAATGAATACGCTGCGTATTTTTCGCTGGCGCCATCTCTTAGGTAAAGCGGAAATTACTTATGCATACACCTGGTATTTTCAGAAAAAAAAGAGCAGTTCCATGCACACCGATTCGTGGAAATATATTATTCTTACGAAGAAAAGATGGTACAGTTACAGGCTGTTATGCTCAGTTCAATGACAGAGTATTTTGGCCAGACGTTTGTATAATTAAACGTCAACTTAATGAGCACGTGAACGATTTCTTTCGATAACATCTTTCAAGAACTGGCCAATATTGTTCGTATAGTTGAACAATAACAATTACTAATTTTCTACTGAGAAATATGAACTGTCATATACATGGTGTAACAAAAGTCCCTTGTCATAGGTCAACTTGGTTATGACTGCAGATACGAAAACATGTCAGAGGAAAAGTGACTGGAAATGATCGGTTTCCAATCTAAAGTAGTTGAATTTTTCAAATCGGACCAGCCATTTGGGCTCCACACGGGTGGAGCGCCAAATGGGAACGAAAAATGCAACGTTGCCAGTCGTACTGTGATAATCATAGGCGCATAATGTAATGTAGTAATGAAACGGAAAGCAAGGAAGAAGTATGCCGGAGGGAAGGAACAAGAATACTACATATCTCGGTTGCAATCATTACCGTAGTGGGGTTCAGGGGCGGGTAGGGGTAGGGGTGATGAAATTCGTAACGCGTTAAAAGTTGAAAGTTGTAAATGTCAGAACATGTGGGCCAAACGTCACAGGTGCGTTTTGGACAACAAAAGATGAAAGAACGTTCCAATAAACATGGGTCCTACGCCGCCTCGTTTTCGAGATACAGGGTTGCCAACTTGGAATCCAAAACCAGTGGAATTGAAGACAAAGATGTGGACAAACGTCGGGAGGTTATTCCTGGCACCAAAACAAGGAATGAAGTCCTCTTGAAGTTGTCAAATTCCGGTGGCTGTAAGAGATACAGGGTTGCCAACGTGGAATTCACAATCGACGTCTGACGATTGGAATTGACGAGAAAGACGTGGAACCCTTCGGTAGGTGATCTCTGAGATCATAACAAGCAAGAAAGTCCTTTTGCATTGTGTTCGAATTCCTGTGCGTGTAAGAAATACAGGGTTGCCAACTGTGTGAGACATTATCGAGTGTACACCCCAAAATAATTTATGAAAAAGACAGCAAGTGACAAATGTACGCTGGTAACCTGATACCTACGGGATGGGGACAGGTGACCAAGCACACATCAGCAGTGTTGCACAAGCAATGTTGCCACTCCAACAAAAGTGCGTAGTTTGTTAACTGGAACAGATACCTTCTATCACATGAAAAGCTGTGGTATAAGTAGTGAACGAAATTAAGCGAAAGTTGATTTGTCAGTGTTGCCAACTACGGTAGCTATGAAGCTCGAACATGGAGAAATTACGGGGTCCGTATCAAGAAACGAACAAGTGTGGAACAACACCAATACAGTAGAATGAGAGACTGCAATGTAGGGAGTAAACAACAGGATACACAGCATGCAGTGCGTAACGGGTGTGACAGAGGAGTCACCCAAAACGGTACAGTTGTGAATAGCGTAGAATGAAAATGTCTCATATGATTTAATGTGGAAAACGTCACGTACATTGTTCCTATAACTCAACAATCCGGATGGTGTTTGTGTGGAATCGACATCTCGAACGTTTCCCGCGAGATACGAAAATATCACTTTTAGGGTAGGAACACTGCATAATAATCCTCCATACCCTTAAAACCATAGAAACCATGCTTGAATATGCTTCTGTACCTTGGATGTATCATTCTTATTCATACGTATGCCACTAAACCCGACATTGAAAATCGTGAAACTCTAAAACCCATAAGCATCGCAAGTTAATGTGGGATTCGAGCCCACGCACCAATCCACTCCCCGTTGTAACGCGTTGTCATCGTTCTTACTTAGTCACAACACTACGTAGTCATGGTACTTTATGTCATATGTGTACCTGGTGTGACTGAGGGAAATACACTGAAATGCACTGTGTGATTGAGGAAACGCCTGAACTCTACCGTGTGCATGAGGGAAGACACCTAAAGTTCGTGACTGGGATTATAAAAGTAAGGCAAACATGGATACCTTCATCGGGATGGTCTTCGGTTTCGAACCTGCTCAGCCTCAGATACGTGCAATACAAAATAGGTGACCAGTAGTTGTGTTGTAGTTGCAATAACTTGTGTTGTTGCAATGTTGCAATAACATTTGTTCGTTTCTCGATACGGACTCCGTACTTTCTCCATGTTCGAGCTTCATAGCTACCGTAGTTGGCAACACTGACAAATCAACTTTCGCTTAATTTCGTTCACTACTTATACCACAGCTTTTCATGTGATAGAAGGTATCTGTTCCAGTTAACAAACTACGCACTTTTGTTGGAGTGGCAACATTGCTTGTGCAACACTGCTGATGTGTGCTTGGTCACCTGTCCCCATCCCGTAGGTATCAGGTTACCAGCGTACATTTGTCACTTGCTGTCTTTTTCATAAATTATTTTGGGGTGTACACTCGATAATGTCTCACACAGTTGGCAACCCTGTATTTCTTACACGCACAGGAATTCGAACACAATGCAAAAGGACTTTCTTGCTTGTTATGATCTCAGAGATCACCTACCGAAGGGTTCCACGTCTTTCTCGTCAATTCCAATCGTCAGACGTCGATTGTGAATTCCACGTTGGCAACCCTGTATCTCTTACAGCCACCGGAATTTGACAACTTCAAGAGGACTTCATTCCTTGTTTTGGTGCCAGGAATAACCTCCCGACGTTTGTCCACATCTTTGTCTTCAATTCCACTGGTTTTGGATTCCAAGTTGGCAACCCTGTATCTCGAAAACGAGGCGGCGTAGGACCCATGTTTATTGGAACGTTCTTTCATCTTTTGTTGTCCAAAACGCACCTGTGACGTTTGGCCCACATGTTCTGACATTTACAACTTTCAACTTTTAATGCGTTACGAATTTCATCACCCCTACCCGCCCCTGAACCCCACTACGGTAATGATTGCAGCCGAGATATGTAGTATTCTTGTTCCTTCCCTCCGGCATACTTCTTCCTTGCTTTCCGTTTCATTACTACATTACATTATGCGCCTATGATTATCACAGTACGACTGGCAACGTTGCATTTTTCGTTCCCATTTGGCGCTCCACCCGTGTGGAGCCCAAATGGCTGGTCCGATTTGAAAAATTCAACTACTTTAGATTGGAAACCGATCATTTCCAGCCACTTTTCCTCTGACATGTTTTCGTATCTGCAGTCATAACCAAGTTGACCTATGACAAGGGACTTTTGTTCCACCATGTATATGCATGATATTTGAACACCCTTCTGTACGACGACAAATAATTCTGCATGGAGTGACTTTGAATCTTAAAATAACTACCAGTAAGTATCTTCACTGCAATAGACGCGTCTTATTATATTTTATATTATTTCTGTGATATGCAACTCAACACGTTATTTGTGACAATTCTTGGTACAAAAATTATATTCTGATATCTTTTTCTCTCTGCGTATCTTATTATTTATTATTATTATTTCAAACAAAGTTTTCAAAAAAATGAATGACACTAGTACGATTAATATGGCGCACAACGTACTCTGAATAATTCAGGAATAAGCCATGAACATGCGTTTTACCATTAAACAGAATGGATTTTTATTGACACAATTGCCCCATAAGCAAAACATATACGATTGATAAACTTTATTGACTCTTGACTCTTGTCGCATACCAACAACTGATTTTGCTTTAATAACGCAACACTGTACTCCAATTCACTTACACAAATATGAATATGCTTTGTGCTTAAATGAACACAATGGGATATCGATAATAAAAGGATAGGGCGACAATGAATTAAATAATCTGACAAATACACAAATATCAATTAAATTACACACTTGCCATCAATTATAATTTGTTAAACTACATTTAGAAAAAATGTAATAGTTGATTCACGGATTGCAACGTTTCAAATTTATCGATAACTTATAATTACCTTCGTATGAGTATAACGTTATGCTGTGATGCACCCCGGTAGGATGTTTTTAACTTTACCGTACCAAATAACAGTCACTAGATGAAACATGCAAAGGCTGTCTCATTAACAAACACACCTCCTGAAACCAATTGCATACAAATATTTTATTTCCCAGGAATCCGCGCAGTGTTTCTCGGCCCACAATCTTTCTAGTTCGACCGCCGTAGCAAAACAGTGCTTACAGGTAGCGAAACTGCAGGGTCTAAGAAAATGTAAATTCTGTACTTACAATGGTTTCCGGCCGGGTGAATTTTAAATGCCGGTGAGCCGCCAACCTCGGGCTATCCAATCTTGCTTAAACCTCCAGCTCTCAGCAAGTAACTCCTCCATCAAATAATATTTTTTGTGGCAAAGTTAATTCTCCGCATACACTACTTTTACATTCAAACGCGGTCTAACTCCCTCCTGGGCGTTCTCTTCTTCCTACGGTTACTACACCGGAAGTGGGTACATATGATAACGTAAGCAGAACAGTTCAAGTACGAACCGAACAGAATACTCGAATGAATAAATAAATAGTCACACTTATCACTCAAACACAAATAACACACACTACAGCAAACCAAAAAAATATGTTGAGCCGCAAAAAGCAGTGTTGCTCAAAAGGAGGCTCGCGTGACCTCGGTCACATAGTCATATTTTATATAGTAACATTTTTCAGTATTACATGTAGCTCCCAATTGTTTTTTCAATGATGTCCCTATCTCCCAATATACGTACATAGAGCATTTGTTGTACGTATACCTTTAATATTTATACACGTACAAAATTTATACAGATACCTACACATTCATATACATTTGCATAAATATACTCATACATCTATAAATCTATAAGCACACACTCTTGCCCAAAAAAGTCATATATACCGGCTGTAATTTAAATAAAATCACGGACAATATTTACATTTATACGTTATTCAGTCTTTCGACATCATCGCATGATTAAAAATAATAAAATAGTTTTAACCATTCATGAAAATTCTAGAAAGTACTGTTGAAATTCATTAAACGAGTTTCCTTCGCTACATATAAGTAGTTTTTTTATTTTATTCTTGAATTTCTGATATGGCAATTTTTTTACATCTGGTTTCAACATGTTATAAAACTTTACTCCTTGTATTTTATACGATTTGAATATTTTTGATAATCTTGTTCTTGGGACTAAAAATAACTGACTATTTCTTGTTTTATAAGAATGGATCTCTGAATTCATATGAAACTCATTCAAATATAATTTTACATATAGAATTCAGTGAAATATAAATAAATAGGAACAGTTAAAATATTATTCCTTTTAAAATAGCCTCTACATGAATCCCTAAAAGACAAAGTGGTCAATAATCTTAAGGCCATTTTTTGCATAAAAACATTTCTTTACTTCTTGGTGAAGATCCCCAAAACAATATACCATAACTTATATAAGAGTGGAAAAAAGCAAAGTACACTAGATTTAGATATTGTGGAGAGATATAATATGTCAACCTACGCATAATAAAAAAACATTTGGCTAGTTTTTTAATAATAAATCAATGTGATTAGTCCAAGACAATGAATAATCCAATGTAATGCCTAATAATTTTACACATTTTGCACTATTATCAATGGTTTCATTATTAAACAATTAAAAAAAAATACTTTCCGTTCTCTCTTCATTAAGTAATAATTCATTCAGATTCAGCCAGTTTTTCGCTAACGTAAGTTCGTCCTTTATATATAACTGTAATTTTGTTAAACTTACATTAGACGATAAAATTGTTATGTCATCCGCGTATAAGATTGTTGGTGATTGTAAAGCATGATGCAAATTATTCATATATATTATAAACAGCAATGGAGCCAAAATTGATCCCTGGGAAACTCCTCTATTTACAGTAACTTCTCCCGAAAACTCATCATTAATCTTTACTATCTGTTTGCGGTCATGCAAATAAGATATCAACATCTTTATATTCTTATCTAGTATATCGTAATATTGGAGTTTTCTAATTAATATTGGTTGAGAAATTGTATCAAAAGCCTTACTTAAATCTAAAAGTAATGCAGATGTCAGTTTTATGTTTTCGAAATTGTTATAGACTTCACTCACAACTTTCTCAACCGCGTCCAATGTACTCAACCCTGCTCTGAAGCCATATTGGGAGTCATGGATAAGCTTATAGTTATCAAAGTAATTACAAAGTTTTGATTTTATTACGTGTTCATAAACCTTTGAAATTATTGAGACAAATGCAATTGGGCGATAATTTCCTGGGTCCATTCTATCTCCCTTCTTATAAATAGGAACAATTATAGTTTTTAAAAAGAATTTCAGGAAATTTACCATTTCTGATTGATATATTAATTAATTACTCAATTCAGCATATATTATATCTATTATATGCTTTAACAGAAATGATGATAACCCAAATATGTCCTCTGATCGACTACACTTCATATTTTTAAAAATCAGGACTATATTTTCCGGGGTGGTATCATAAGAATGAATTTTAGATTTTATTGTCTTTTCGGATCCACCTGGTTTTACAATGTTAGATTGATACCATAGTTAGTTACCTATGCATAGTTACCTGTTGAATATACATAGGTTTATGACTACTCTGATGCAGTGTAACAAAATATTTATTCAGGAAATTGGGCTGAATTTCAATTTTCTCATGATAGTTCCCTGTGGCAGGCTCATTTTTTATCATTTTCAAATAGTAGGATTTATGCTATTGGAGTTCTTAATAATAGCATTGTTATATTCAATTTTAGCCTTGTTAATTTCATATTTGTATATGTTTTTTATTTTCATATATTTTTGTTACGCTAATGAATTACCCAACCTTGATTGAATATACCAATAAATTAAGTTTGGTTTTATTTTGTCGAGATATGAGTTATATCAAGGATATAAATCTTTCTTTGCTTGTGGGAGATTGACTTTCTTTTTCAATGGGCAAACTTTTTGAATACCCTATTGTATTATGATAATAAAATTCTCCCAGATCACATCAATATTTTGTTTTGAGGATACCACCTTCCGTAAGTCAATATTCATTAAATAATATCTAAAATCCGCTATATTTTGTATATTAAGTGAGCGATGACGGTTAGTGTTTTCCAGATGTCTATTTATCGAAGAATTACTATCTGAGGAAATACAAATCACCCATACACCTAAATGATCCGACGGGCTTGGTGCTATCGTACCACAAGATAACTCGATCCCACCCTTTTTTTTTACAAGTACACTATCTAGACATGTTTTTTTTCTTGTAGGCAGTGAATTTTTAAATGTCCAGTTTAAATAATTTAGTACGTTATTAAAATTTTTGAAATTTGCAGAATTTTCTTTTAGTACATCTACAATCAAAGCACATACAATTATGCACTTATAATTTAAAAACACTTTTATAATGTTATAACATTGCTCCAATTTATCTAGAAAAACCTTAATATCTACACTAGGAGTCCGATATAGTGTTATAATTATTAACTTAAGCTTACTAATTCTTATTCCTGATATTTCAAAAACTTCAGGTTCAGAGACACTGGATAAATCTATTATACTATAGTTAAAATCAATATCCTTGCTGAAAAAGATAGATACTCCATCATACTCAGATGTATCTCGGCAATAATAATTAATCAATTTATAATTTGCTAGAATATAGAAATCTACCTCAGCGCTATTTAGCCAATGTTCATTCAGTAACATAATTTGAACTGGAAACTCTTGCAGGATTATTTCAATTTCACCTAATTTGTTTCTCAGTGATTGTGTTTCTCATTTAGATGTATCATAGTAACAATTTGACTACTTTTACAACAGTCATATAATGAACATTAAATATTTTTAAAATGCCTTATACTGTGCTTCCTCACAAAATAAGGATTCTCATAGCTAAGGGATTCGATACTCTGAAATGAAATTTGATAGGAGAGAACTATCTATAAATTTCCCTGAATGTTCCAGCCTAATGCAAACTTATTCAATTTATTTTGTACAGGGTTAGTCGTTATATCTTTTAACACCTCCAATAATCTTGCAGAGAGATATTTCTTCCCCTTAGAATTCATATGTAAACCCATGGTTGGTGTGAAAACGTTTACCAAGGTTACTTATACTTATAATTTTAAATCGTTTAAAGTAATTTTTAACATCATTATCTTACTGTTTATCATCCTTATTTCATTATTGACAATAGACGACAAACGTAAGTCGTATCTTATAGGAATACTACAGAATCTTGTTCGAATATTGAATAATTAATGCCAAAATATTGAAAAAAAAAAACCATGTCTTAAAATCTAATCAACTACGAGAACATTCTATCTTGGTAAAAGAAACAAAATTAAAATAAATAAACTTAAATACACTAATAAGATACTAGAAAAATATTAGTTTTGTTTTTGTTACTCACGTTTTAGAGAAATTCGACAGTTTTATATAATCATGTTTCGTTGTAATCATATTCAAAGAATTGTTGTTGGATGATTGACAATTTTGCTCGTAACAATGGCCTACAATGAAATGAAATGCATATTGCTGTGTAATGCATTAATATTACTTAAGTTATACAACAAAGGAATTGCCAAACTGTTTCGTTTGGAGATGCATACGACATCGCTTCGCGCTGATATTGTCTGATCAAGTATCAACCAACATTAAACACCACATGCACCATAATACTTGTAATTCTCTAAAAATGTATTAGTGCTGCAATATTGATTTTTTCTACGGTAATTCGCTGAATTACTTTCATCGCAAATCGTCTAATGTTGATTCATTTGTTTCGCAGTCAACCTGTTCAAGTAAGAACTTGTTAAAATGTCACGACGATTATCACTTAAGTGAATTGCGTAGATTGAGTAATATTCAAATAAAAAGGATACTTTTATGATTCAACTGTCTTTATCATTTAGTTCGAACAGTATTTGTTCGATTCGACGTGCATTAATATCAGATGGTTGCACGTAGATATTGTCATATTTAATTCGATAAAGTTTATAGACTATATTCACCGTTGATCGCAAGACAGCAAACATTAAACTCGTATGATCAATTTAATAGTTAAGTCACATCATAATCAACTTCGAATGTGTAAAATGACTTTGTATCAATTTACGACTCTCGATTGTGAATAGCAATACTCAAATTGAAGCTAAGACACATTCTTACGTTTCAAAACACTATAATATCATGAGTTTGGCGTTGTTCTAGTTTCGAACCAGAGAAATCGCATGGATTGATACAATTTTAGACAATTTCAAATAATCGTTGCTGACCGATAAACACATTGCTGGAATCAATAGTCTTTTACACTGACAAGGGTGTTATTGTTTAACGCAACTATTTTACACAACTGCCACAAACCTATGCTCAATACGTATCTCACTTGCTTTACAACTGATCGTTCTATACGACTCTAGTGAACGATATGACGTAACAAAAGCGTTAAGACTTCCTAAATTTTTCGTAATTTTAAATAGAAGAGTTCGCTTTAAACTTGTCCGTTCCATTGTCACTTGTTTCGTTATATTAACACTCTTTGTTCGACTCCACAAGCATTCGTAACATTGGGTTTGATCATTGTAATAACTTTTAGTCTATGGTTTTTATTTACGTGTTATAATCTACAATACATTGCACAATTATCAATGGTAAACCAGCAATTTCTTATTATAATTATATGCCAAACTATTGAATAAGCCATGTCTTAAAAGCTAATCTACTCCAAGAGCAAAATTGGTAAAAGAAACAAAATTACAAGAAATAGGCTTAAATATACTAATAAGACACTACAATGAGATTAGTTTTGCTTTTGGTAGTTACGTTTTAGTGAAATTCCACAGTTTTATATAATCGTGTTTTGTTGTAAACATATTCAAAGAATCGTTGCTGGACGATTGACAATCCTGCTTGTAACAATGTAATACAATACAATATGTATTGAAATGCATTTTACTGTGTAATGTATTAATATTACTTAAGTTATACAACGAAGTATTGAGATGATCTTTCATTTGGAGCTGCATACGACATCGCCTCGCACTGATATTGTCTGAACAAATAACAATCAACATTAAACACCACACCCATCATAATACTTGTAATTCTCTGAAAATTTATTTCTGTTGCAATATTGATGTTTTCTACGGTTATTCGCTGAAGTACTTTCATCGCAAATCGTCTAATGTTGATTCATTTGTTTCGCAGTCTAAGTGTTCAAGTGAGATCTTGTTAAAACCTCACGACGATTATTACCTAAGTGAATTGCATATATTGAATAATATTGAAATGAAAACGATACTTTTATGATTCTGCTGTCTTTTTCGCTTTAGTTCGAACAGTATTTGTTCGATTCGAAGTACATTATAAGCAGATCGTTGCACGTAGATATCGTCATATTTAATTCAATACAATTTATAGGCTATATGTGTTATGTTCCCCGTTGTTCGAAAAAAGGCAAACATTAAACTCGAATAATCAATTTAAGAGTTAAGTCACATCATAATCAACTTCGAATGCGTAAAATGACTTTGTATCAAGTCAGGACTCTCGATTATGAATAACAATACTTAAATTGAATCTATGGGTCATTGTTACGTTTCAGAAACACTATAATATCATGAGCTTGTCGTTATTCTAGTTTCGTTCCTGAGAAATCGTATGGATTCATACAATTTTAGGCAATTTTAAATATCCTCCCTGGTTTGATACAGAAGCGCGGTCTGTTTTGAAAAATAAAAAACTTGCATGGGAGCTTTGGAAGCAACATCCTAATGCACATACTTATAGCTCTTTCTCCCAGATCAGGCGCTACTCCAAGAAATTGCTTAGGGCAAAGTATCAAAATTATATTAACGAGGTAACATCTGAAATATGTACCAATCCTAAAAGATTTTGGTCCCTCATAAACTCAAGAAGATGTCAGTCACGTGTTCCGACAGAGTTAATTTACGATTCGGCTACAGCGGCTGGTGAAAAGGGGGTACATCTATTGAATGAATACTTCTCCAACAATTTCTGTGTCCAATCTCCTCCTTTGCCACCTCCTCAGCTTCAACCGATCTGTTCACATTCACTGTCTTCATTAAGTACATCATCTGATGAGGTAAAATATCTGCTTTCTTCTTTACCTCTAAATCGTTCTCCCGGCTATGATAACATTAGTGCTATTTTTTTACGTAATGCTGCTGAATCATTGACTTACCCTTTTTCTCGTATTCTAAATAGATGTTTTGCCGAAGGTGTATTTCCTTCTTCTTGGAAACAGGCTAATATTATACCCATTCTGAAATCTGGAGATAAGACCCATGTCTCTTCATACAGACCCATTTCTCTTTTATCTATTTTATCTGTGGTGTGTGAAAGAATCATCAAAGATAGACTTTATAATTTTGTCTCACCCTATCTAGACTCTGCTCAACATGGCTTTCTTCCTGGTAGTTCCACTCTTACAAACCTGTCCTTGTTACTCTCTGATGCTACCCAATACCTGTCCAATAACACACAACTTGATGTCATCTATCTAGATCTTAGTAAGGCTTTCGATAGAATTGATTGTAATCTTCTTCTTTATAAATTAACTCACCGATTCAATATCCATGGTAACTTCCTTTCATTATTGCGAGACTATCTCACTGGCCGCGAACAACGTGTTGTTCTTTCTGGATCATCTTCTAATTTTGTTCCCGTTCTCTCTGGTGTACCTCAAGGTAGTGTTTTGGGCCCCCTCCTTTTCCTTCTATATATGGACGATCTCCCATCTTATCTCTCGTCATCTGAAACCAAAATTCTTCTTTTTGCTGAAGACTGTAAATTATTTCGAGAAATCAGATCATTACAGGATGTTGTTGATCTCCAAAATTCCATCTCTGACCTCTTGGACTGGTGTGATGCGTGGAACTTGAAAATAAATCCCTCAAAATCTTCTTTTCTTACTATTTCATTAAAGAGGAATCAAATCCCATCTGCCTATATCATGATGATAATCCTATTGCTAAAGTTTCTTCTCAAAAGGACCTTGGAGTGGTATTTGACGAAAAACTTCTATTTGCTGATCACGTGACTTCTGTAACTAACAGTTCTATGCGCTTACTTGGTCTTCTCTATAGATTTACAGAAATTAAGGACCTTCATTCATTGAGTATGTTCTACAAAACCTTCATCTCCCCTAAAATTGAATATTGCTCCCCAATTTGGAACATGGCTAGTATTTCTAATCTATCTCATATTGATTCTGTTCTGAACTTTTATCTTGCTATAGTCAAAAGAAGAATACCATCGGTACGTAGCTTAAGCAAACCAGAGTTATTATCCGTTCTTGGTCTCCACGTACCCTCTTCTCGTCGCAAGCTGGCAGATTTGATGTATTTATACAAGATACTTAACGGTAATCTTAGAACTGGAGAGTTGATATCTAAATTTTTCTTCCGTGTTCCATTGCGAATAACCAGAAATAATAACCTCCTTCATTGTGCCACGCCTAGGCTAAGTATACTGCAGCGCTCCTTATTCCATAGACTAGTAATTATGTACAATAACCTTGATTCAAATATTGATATTTTCGGATCTGAACACACTTTCCATCGAACGCTAAATACAAATATGTGAGTTATTCCTCTTGTGTAGTATAATCGTTATGTTATTTATATCAATTGCTGTGTTATGTGTTGTTTAAAATTTAATTTCATGTTATTTAGTTTGGGGTAAAGTTATTTAGTTTGTAGTGAAGTTATTTAGTTTGTTGCATTGTTATTTTGTTTCTGTGTAAAATGGCAACTCAAGCTGTATCTGAAACTTAATAATAAATAAAATAAATAAATAAATAAATAAATAAATAATCGTTGCTGAACAATAAACACATTGCTAGAAACAATTGTTTATACCGAGAAGGGTGTTATTGTTAACGCAATTACTTTACACAATTATATTTCATATACTCAATCTGTATCTCACTTTTTATCACAACCGATTGTTCTATACGAGTGTGGTGAACGATATGACGTGACATAAGCGCTGAAACTTTCCTAAATTTTTCGTAATTTTAAATAAAACAGTGCGCTTTAATTTTTTCTATTCCATGGTCACTTGTTTCGTTATAATGACATTGTAACATTCTTTGTTCGATTTCACAAGCATTCATAATATATTGGGTTCGATCATTGTAATCACTTGACGGCTTTGCTTTGTTTTTCATATTATAATCTACAATATATTACACAACTATCAATGTTAAACTAGCAATATCCTGTTCGAATTATATGTCAAAATATTAAACAAACCGTGTTTTAGAAGTTAATTTACTACAAGAGCAAAATAAGTAAAAGAAACAAAATTACAGGAAATAGGCTTAAATATACTAATAAGACACTACAAAACATTAGTTTTGCTTTTGTTACTTACGTTTCAGATAAATTGCACAGTTTTATATAATCCTGTTTGGTTGTAAAAATATTCAAAGAATCGTTGCTGGGTGATTGACAATTTTGCTAGTAACAATGGCGTACAATGAAGTGAAACGCATATTGGAGTGTAATGCATTAAAATTACTTACGTTGTACAATGAAATATTGCGAAACTGTTTCATTTGGAGCTGCATACGACATCGCCTCGCGCTGATATTTTCTGATCAAATAACAATCGACATTGAAGACCGCACGCATCATAATACTTGTAATTCTCTAAAAACTTAATCGTGCTGGAAAAATTTTTTTTTTACTTTTATTCGCTGAAGTTCATGTATCGCAATTCGTCTAAAGTTGATTCATTTTTTTCGCGGTCTAGCTGTACAAGTGAGATCTTGTTAAATTATCACGACGATTTTCACCTAAATAATTGCGTAGATTTAGTAATATTAAGATGAAAACGATACTTTTATGATTCAACTGTCTTGTTTGCTTCAGTTCGAACAGTATTTGTTCGATTCAACGTGCATTATAAACACTATAAACATGGTTGGACGTAAATATTGTCATACGTAATTCAATGCAGTTTATAGACTATATGTGTTATTGTTTGTCCTTGATCGCAAAACAGCAAACATTGAACTCGTATGATCAATTTAATAGTTAAGTCACATCATAATCATCTTTGAGTGTTTAAAATCACTTTGTTTCATTTCAGGTTTCTCGATTATGAATAACGATACTTAAATTGTAGCTATGACACACTGTTACGTTTCAAAAACACTATAATATCATGAACTTGGCGTTATTCTAGTTTAGTTCCGGAAAAATCGTATGGATTCTTACAAATTTTAGACAATTTCAGAAAATCGGTGCTGAATGATAAACACATTGCTAGAAGCAATAGTTATACTGAAAAGTGTGTTATTGTTAACGCAATTATATTACATATTTACCACAAACCTATACTCAATCTGTATCTCATTGTTTTACAACCGATCGTTCTATACGACTCTGGTGAACGATATGAAGTGGCAAAAGCGCTGAAGCTTTCTAAATTTATCTTAATTTTGAATAAAATAGTGCGCTATAAACTTTTCTGTCCATTTCACAAGTTTCGTTAAATTAACTTTGTAACATTCTTTGTTCGACTCCACAAGCATTCGTAACATTATGTTTGATCATTGTAATCACTTAACGTCTTTGCTTTGTATTTACGTTTTATAATCTACAATAGATTACACAGCTATGAATGTTAAACTAGTAATCTCTTGTGCGAATTATATGCCCAAATATTGAATAAACCATGTCTTAAAAGCTAATCTACTACAAGAGCAAAATTGTTAAAAGAAACAAAATTACAAGAAATAAGCTTAAATATACTGATAAAATTCTACAAGAACATTAGAAGAAACCTATTCAAAGAATCGTTGCTGGGTGATTGTCAATTTTGCTCGTAACAATGGCCTACAATGGAATGAAATGCATATTGCTGTGTAATGCATTAATATTACTTAAAGTATACAATGAAGTATTGCGAAACTGTTTCATTTGGAGCTGCATACGACATCGCCTTGCGCTGATATTGTCTGATCAAAACGCATTCGTTTCGTCGACAATTATTTTGTCGACAGATCATCTTGTCGACACCACTTTGTCGACAGGTACGTTTCGTCGACAGCTCATTTTGTCGACAGATCACTTTGTCGACAGGTACGTTCCGTGGACAATTCATTTTGTGGACAAGTATGTTTCTTTCAGTAATAATTTTGTGAATATGTAAATTCATCTACAGCTAAAATTTTAGACTATTCATTTTGCCTACTACTAACTTACGTTACGGGTTTGTGACGGGAAATTAAATTTATATTCTATGTAGCAACATAATCACCAAACTAACTGAATTTTTAAATTTCCTATTTCGTATATGTTTTACTCCTATCCTCAATTTCGTATTTTACATTGAAAGGTATCGGGGGAAACGAGGAATGTCCAATTCTAGGAATTTTGTGCTGTATAGCTCATTCTGTTGGAGAAAGTTTTAACTACAAAACTGTCAAAGAACGAAAGAAAACTCTTCTAAATGACCACAGTAGACAATATTACCTTTATCAAGCGATTAAGGTATTCAAACTTGATTTTCCCAATAAACCTGTTTTGTGACATTTCTTGTTTTCACCCGTTACTCTTCAAGTATTGTGTAGTTTACGTACATGGTCAATAGATGAACATTGTCACTGTTAAATAGGAAATCAAGTCATCGTTTGTATTTTGACAAGTTTTGACTCAATTCTTTAGAAAGTATTTTGTTGTAGTCTCCTGAGCATATTCAAATTTACATTCTGAAGCCTTGTTTCTCTTTCAAAAGTATAAATTAAAAAAAACTGCTGGAAGTGTAATAAAGGAACCTGGTCTTGTAAACCAATTATATGCAGTAAATATTTTATGTCACAGAATGGTTTTAGTTTGTTATGGAGTATCATGAGCAACAAATTTACTAAATAAAAATAAAAATTTTACTGCTCGATGTTAGAAATACAAGTTATTATTTAACTACGTATTAAATACACTTTGTTAACGAACAACACAACGTTTCAACTACGTGTGTAGCCTTTATCAAGAGTACTGTTAACAGAATCTCTTTTTTTAATATGTGAATACTTATTGTTGCTAGACCATATTTATTTGTTTGATAAGAACGTTTTTTTCTTTAATTCTATACATGTTGATGACGTTTAGCCATTCTTGGTTTAAACTTCCGTATTCGTTTTCATTAACATTATTTGGAATGTAGCAAATGCGATATCCTTCTCTATACACAATAAATATAGCAGGAATGATGTATGTGTGCGTCTATTTAATTTCGTGTTGAAGCACAGTCAAGAACTAACGTCATTTAGTCCAATGTTCGATTTGTATAATTTCAATAGTCTCAGAAAGTAGAATACCGTTTTTATCCGTTCATATTCCAGGCTTGGAGGATATTTCAGAAAGCAGAGCCAGGGAAGAGTTTTGCAGAGAGGTGGAAATTTAATCCATCCCTTGTTACAAATCGAACACTGATTTAGCCATTACTGGTCAACAGCAGATTGATTAAAAAGGAATCTATCACCACTGAAACAGGTATTTGTTTACTATCTTTGAAATCTGAACAAAAGAATCCACCGACGAAATATCATCCTTGAGATATAGAGTAGTGACCAACAAGTAGAAAAATCCTTAACAATTTTAGACTCCAGATGAAAATTATTTTCTTAAAAAAAAGCTCATAAGCTTATTTCTAAGTAATAATGTCTATTTCTTTAATAGTCTCAAAGAATTTTATTATTTCCTAATTTCTTTATTCAGTAAGTACTAGACTGTGCTACCAATTAAGCGGTCTCTTTAGGGCATCGCTTTCTTTCCTACTTTCCATTATTCATGTCTGTAGGTTATTCGAGATAGTGGCTAAACGATTCCACTAACTGCGTCAAATTCTAAGACAATTTTCACAAACGACATTATTTTCAAAACATGAAAATTAATTGATGTCCTGAAACTTGAGTGACTTCATTATCTATTACTATTTCGTAAATATTGATTGGGTCTGCAATCTGTCGGATTCTAAGATTTTACCTGGTATGTAATACATTTGAAAAACCTGAAAATTAGTCCGAAGAATACAAAATTGCCAAACATAAATAACTTCCTAATTTGCTTAAAAATTAAAATGGGTTCGAAATTTACAGTAAATTCTAAAACCGTTTTAACATATAACAATTTTATACGCAAACCTGATTTTCGGCAAAATGCTGGAAACTTAGAAATTTAATTAATTCCTTATCATCAGTATTCCGTCGAAAGCAGCAGTTCCTTGAAGGTAAGCTAAGACTTCTCTATTCATCCCGATCTTGCTCTATCCTTTTTATCTCAACATACGATTTATTGTCAAGGAGTTAGATTTGTCTTCTTCCTCTACCTCTCTTTCCCTCAACTATACATTCAATTGCATTCCTCAGTACACATTATCTGTGCATTCAATGTCCTCCTGCCATTCTTTATTGTCTTCACGATTGTTCGCCTCTCGCCTACTCTCTTCAACACTTCATTTCTCAACTTCTGTATTCAGTTGGCTTCTCCATTCTATTGTTCTCCATGTCCACATTTGAAAGGCTTCGAATTTTCTTTCTTCGTTTCTTAGACTGCACGTTTAATCTCCATACAACACAATACTATTTACAAAACATTGAATTAATATCTTCCTCAACTCTTTGTTCATCAATCCGCAGAAGAGTGAACGCCTGTTTCGCCTTCACTATTCTCGCCTTTATCTCTTCTTCACATTTCACATTCTTACTTACAATATTCCACAAATACGTGAGGCTGTCGTAGTTGAGAAAGAAGCGATATGTATATCCTATATTTATTCTATTACGCATTGCATAGCCGGCCGGGTGACCGAGCGGTGTGCGGCAGTAGGTCATCGGCTCGAAGGTCCCAGGTTCAAAACCCGGCAGGGGCATGTGTGTGGCTTTTAACACTTAACAGCTAAAGGCGAATCGTGACGGGCCAAAGTCCCAAGTTACTAGACTGGCCCATATAAAAATATATTTACGAAGTTTTTTTAGGCATTTTATTTTTTCTTCTTCATTTATAGTCGAAAATTTCCTCACATGTCTGAGACCGGATTCGAACTTGCAATCTTGTGATTAGTTGTCTATTATGTTTTCCATTTCACCGTCAATTTATCCATGAAAAATAATAGTCAATTATGCATTTCATTAACTCAGACATGGAATGTGGTGACATTGACAGTCTTTACGTTACAAAATGACATTGTAACGCCTCAGACAACTCTGATGGCAGTTAGACCGTGTAATTCGGAAACGCCACCAATAAGTGACCCCGACTGGAAGGTCACCGTAATATTCTCCGACCAAGCATTTACCTGAGTTACAATTTTTGCCACAAACGGGAGCGGAATAAGATACAAAATAATCGGACTTCAATAAATAAAATAAAAAGAATATAAATCCACTCACCAGAAGCTCAGACGATTGACCGAGAGAGCGAATGCAGGTCGAACCAGACACTACCCCAAATCGGGCATACGATGGCTCAAATCACTTCGGTCTGACGAGAAGCATGCATGGTAAACAGGACTGGGAAAAATACAAGGAAAGTTCAATTGAAGTTGGCAGTATCAGCCCACAAATCACTATTCCCTGTGGTTGCCAGCACGGCTTACTAATGTAAATGAAATAACTAAATAATTAGAACATTAAATTCAATACAGTTATGCCTTCGGAAATATGACTTGTTTCTGTGCCTCACTTATTTTTATGTCACGGGCTGCTACTGCCTTATACCCCTCACTCACCACAACGAGTATGGAGGATAAGACTGCATAAGTGCATATTCCTGAAAATATACTTGTTCACAGTGTTCGATTGTTATAAACTACGAAGGGGGGATTCTAAGACAAGAAGTTGGTTATAAGCTTCAATCTACTACCTGTTATGGTATAGATACAAAGATTTTGAATCAGGGGTTCTGGGGTGAACTCGTGAATTTTTCACTCCCGGATCGTTTCAATTTTTACCATATGTCATACCAATAACTGGAAAGTGAGGAATAGGCATAAAACAAAATTGTTAATTAGAAAATTTCTCTCCCAAAAAGCATTATCGGAACGACGTTCCTGCGCGTTCCAGTACCAGTACACCTCTGCCCTGGTTGGGATGATATTCAGAGTTAACGACGGGGGATGAAATCCTCACGAACCAGTGAATATCCCTGGTATCCCCCCCAACAAATCGAACACTACTTGTTCACTAAGAGGAGTAGGGGGAACAATTTAGATTTGTCTCTAAATAAGATTCACACTACCGGAAAAGCTTTCAATCGTCACCTAGAGGAACAGGGAAGACGACTACTTACAAAAACATAAACTTTATGGGCTCAGTCTAGTAACTTTTACTTCGGCCTGTCACGATTCGCCTTTAAAATCCACACCCATACCCCTGCCGGGACTCGAACCCGGGAACTTCGAGTCGTTGGCCTACCGCCGTAGATAGCACGGCTACCCGGTCGGAACTTACAAGTACATGTTCCTCAAAACTCTGAAGGAAATCCTCACTCACTACATGAAGAGACAAAGATATCTATTTGGATATTCTATTGAAAACAGAAGGACAGTTGTTTTAAACATTTCCTATGTTATACCACACAAACGCCGGAATAGTATCTGAACTAACAGTATCGTCGCTGCCTGTGGACAGGCAGGGAGCTCATCCCTCAAACACAGGGACGTACGCAGAAAGGAGGGGATAACCCCCAAATAATCAGATTTTTTTCTTAAATTTTATATAATGTTTGGCAAAATTACATGCATTTTACGTAAATTTGACACTCAGACAGACCTTCAAACCCCTCCCCCAAATCAACTTCTGGATACGTGCCTGCTCATACGTAACAAACTTAAAAGAATATTGTTCAACTCTTAAATGAACAAATTTAACGTGTTTAAAATAAATAATTTCACGTACAAAGATATGACAGTTTGAAGCAGAACGTTAACCACAATATGCTAATCATATGGAAATAACTACCTTTCAAAATATTTTAAATTGACGTAGGTTTATTTGTATTATTTCGATCAGTAGGTTAAGGTATCATAAGGACCAAAAAATATTGAGCAGTAATTCCGGGAGACGCCCCCAACTTAACAATCAATACACACCGTACAAAACTTCATTTACACCCTCCCAATTTTGACTTTACACCCCCACTCAAACTGAAAATCCTGCCGGAAACCCTGATATTGATGATCTGGGATTTATAAAATAATGACAATACTGATGTTGGAATAGCAGTGTACTATTACAAAAGGGACTACTCTGTACTGAAAGTCAGAAGCCCGTAGTACTACGAGATCATGAGAAAAAATACGTGGAGTAAAAACTTCACTAATATGGGCCTAATCAATGAGTGTATAGAATAAAATAACCCATATCTCATTTATATTACAAAAAAATACGAATGTTTAGTATCAGTTTTAAAAAATCCATGTGCGGGCACATGCCCTCTTGCGCTATTGCCTACGGACGCACAAGACCAAGAAACTTCTATAATATTTTCTTGTAATTATCTTGTAATATTTTCTCTGGATTTCTGAATTCAAAGTATATGCTCAGCAGGTGGAGCTAAAAATGAATTTTCTGTAATTAAATTTTCTATCATCTTTTTCCCCAACCGGATAGTTTAGAGACACGGGAAAAATACCACAATAACTAGGCTATGGGAAGAAAAGCTATTATAGCAGTTTCTACTATATGTTGCAGCAAAGCTAAGCAATTATGTATTATATTGCGTATTCCTTTACGCAAAAGTTGAAACACACCGCTTAATATCTCTATGGGTGAAACTAGACTGTAACCTTGACTGAAAATAGTGTCCATGAAATTATCATCGGAGAAATAAGACGGTAAATTAAATAAACTGTACTTATCAATGAAATGAGCTGTCGACAAAACGTACCTGTCGACAAAATGGCTTGTCGACGAAACGTACCTGTCGACGAAATGAACTGTCAACGAAGTGAGCTGTCGACGACGTGGTGTCGACAAAGTAATCTGTCGACAAAATAATTGTCGACAAAACGAACCGAACCCATCGTAATACTTGTAATTCTCTGAATATGTATTTGTACTGCAATATTAATGTTTTCTACGGTTATTTGCAGAAGTACTTTCATCGCAAATCGTCTAATGTTGATTCATTTGTTTCGCAGTCTAGCTGTTCAAGTGAGATCTTTTTAAAATGTCACGACACCTATCACCTAAGTGAATTGCGAAGATTGAGTAATATTCAAATGAGAACGATACTTTTATGATTTCACTGTCTTTTTCGCTTTAGTTCGAACAGTATTTGTTCGATTTGACGTGCATTATAAACAGATGGTTGCACGTAGATATTTTCATATTTAATTCATTACATTTTGTAGACTATATGTGTCATTGTCCACCGTTGATCGCAAATCAGCAAACATTAAACTCGTATGATCAATTTAATAGTTAAGTCACATCATAATCAACTTCGAATGTGTAAAATGACTTTGTATCAAGTCAGGACTCTCAATTATGAATCACAATATCTAAATTGAAGCTATGCACATCGTTACGTTTCAAAAGCACTATAATATCATGACTTTGGCGTTACTCTAGTTTCGTTCCTGAGAAATCGTATGGATTCATAAAATTTTAGACAATTTGAAATAATGGCTGCTGAACGATAAACACATTGCTAGAAACAATAGTTTATACTGAGAATGGTGATATTCTTAACGCAATTATATTACACATTTGCCACAAACCTATACACAATCTCTATCTCACTTGTTTTACAACTGATCGTTCAATACGACTCTGGTGAACGATATGATGTAACAAAAGCGCTGAAACTTCCTAAATTTTTCGTAATTTTAAATAAAATAGTGCGCTTTAAACGTTTCTGTTCAATTGTCACTTGTTTCGTTATATTAACTTTGTAACATTCTTTGTTCGACTCCACAAGTATTCGTAACACTGGGTTTGATCATTGTAATCACTTGACGTCCTTGCTTTGTATTTACGTGTTATAATCTACAATAGATTACACAACTATCAATGTTAAATTAGCAATCTCTTGTTCGAATTATGTGTCCAAATATTGAATAAACAATGTCTTCAAAGCTAATCTACTACAAGAACAAAATTTGGTAAAGAAACAAAATTACAAGAAATAAGCATAAATATACTAATAAGATACTACAATAACATTAGTTTTGCTTTTGTTACTTACGTTTTAGATAAATTCCAAAGTTTTATATAATCCTGTTTTGTTGTAAACATATTCAATGAATCGTTGCTGGGTGATTGTCAATTTTGCTCGTAACAATAAAATTAAATGCATATTGCTGTGTAATGCATTAGTATTATGTGCAGATAAAATTTGGCAAACCTAATGCAATTTTTAAATGTAGGGAATTAAAAAAATATTATAGAAATGTTATAAATTGTAAAGGCAAAGATAATGATAAAAAATAAATAAAGCAAGACAGTAAATTCCAAGGCTTAGACAATAATAAACAATGAAACTAATCGCAAGAAAGATAATGAAAATACTGAAATACAAGCTGAAACCTTAAATGAATATTTTGTGAATAAAGTGGAAAACAATCTTGACCAACATGGTATAAATAAAATAAATGAAATAAATAATGTGATGCTACCAAATATTCAGGGTAAATTTGAATTTCATAACATTACCACTCCTAGTATAAAAGTGGCTGCTAAAAAACTCAAGGCTAAACATTTTGATGATGCATTTGGTATGTTCGTTTTTTTACTGAAACATGTTGTTGAAATATTTGCCCCAGATCTTTGTGAGTTTTATAATAGATCATTATTGAGTGGCATGTTTCCTGATATACTTAAAAGATCTATTGTTGTTCCTATATTCAAAAAGGGTAATAAGTTATTACCTGAAAACTGTAGACCAATTACATTACTACCAATATTTTCTAAGATTTTTGAAATTATAATGACCGACCAATTAGGTAAATATCTTAAGTTAAATAAAATGATAAATCCCTGCCAATATGGCTTCTGACAAGGTACTAGCACTATTGATGCCATTGAAAGAGTTGTTGAAGAGATCCTAACCAACTTCGAAAAAAAAATAGAATAACTTCGGTAACCTTATTAGACTTGAGTAAGGCATTTGACTCGGTCTCACATTGTATTTTGATAGAGAAACTGAAATATTTTGGGTTGACTGACTTGAGTTTAAAATTAATATAATCGTATTTGATGGATCGTATGCAGGCTGTTAGGGTGAACGGTATATTATCCGGTTTCAGAGTTATGAATAGAGGGGTTCCTCATTGATCTATTATGGGTCCCCTGTTGTTTGTGTTATACATGAATGACCTTCCAAATGTGTTGCATGTACCGCCTGTTTTATATGTGGATGATACTACACTTATAATGGGTCATGTTAATCTAAAAAACTTGAGAAAACATAACCAAATTGAATTAAATGAAATGATAAATTGGTTTCATGTAAATGATTTGAAAGTTAATATTGATAAAACAGATAATATTTTATTTGCCTTACAGAAAGATATTATAAATTCAAATTCTTCTAAACATGTGAAGTTGTTAGGTATATATATTGACGCTACTTTGATATGGTCGGTTCACATTGACCAGCTTATAAACCAATTATCTAAAAGCTTATATCTATTACGTAAGCTACGTGGATGTTTTTCATTAAAATATTTATGTATGGTTTATCATGCATTGTTTCATAGCCATATAAACTACGGTGTAATATTTTTTTTTCACCCGGTTGGAAGCTTGTACTTAAGATACAAAAGAAGGCAATTAGAATTATGTATGGTCTTCCTAGTCGTGAATCTTGCAGAAATTGCTTTAAACGGTTAAATATCATGACTGTTCCATCGGACTTTATATATCAATCATTAATTTATGTAAAGGCTCATATAGATTAATTTCTGATTGGCACAGATGTTCATGCTTACAGCACTAGAAACAGAGATGATATAATACTCCCAAAAGTTAGATTAACTAAATATAAAGACTCTAAAATTTTACAATATGTTAACAAATCATATTAAAGGTATACGAATGAAGAAATTTAAGTCTGAAGTAAAAAAATTACTTATATCTGGTGAAGGTTATTCTCTGATAGAGATACAAACTCACCTATCCAATGTAAAATAAATTTCAGTATTGGTATTTTTAAATATATTATTGTTTTTAAATTAATTTTACATGTTGTTACTGTATATTTATGTATTTGGACAGTATCTAAAGCGGCTTTTAGCTGTTATATGATGTAAATATAAATAAATAAATATCATGAGTTTGTCGTTATCCTAGTTCCGTTCCTGAGAAATCGTATACATTCATATCAGACGATTTCAAATAATCTTTGTTAAACGTTAAACACATTGCTAGAAACAATAGCTTATACTGAGATGGCTGTTATTGTTTAACGCAATTATATTACACATTTGCCACAAACCTATACTCAATCTGTATCTCACTTGTTTCACAACCGACGTAACAAAAGCACAGAAACTTGCTAAATTTGTCATAATTTGAAATAAAGATTGCGCTTTAAACATTTTTTTTCTATTGTAACTTGTTTCTCTATATTAACTTGGTAACATTCTTTGTTCGTCTCCACACGCATTAGTAAGATTTGATTTGATCATTGTAATCAGTTGACACCTTTGCTTTTTTTACGTGTTATAATCTACAATAGATAACATAACTATCAATAAACTAGCAATCTTTTGTTCGAATTATGTTCCACAATATTCAATAAACCATGTCTTGAAAGCTTGAAATACAAACCAAAAACATCAAGTGATTGCAGTGATCAAACCCAATGTTAGGAGTGTTTGTGGAGTCGAAGAAAGAATGTTACAAAGTTAATATAACGAACCATGTGACAATGGAACAGAAAAGATAAAACGCATTATTTTATTTAAAATTACGAAAAATTTAGGACGTTCCAGCACTTTTGTTACGTCATATCTTTCACCAGAGTCGTATAAAACAATCGATGGTAAAACAAGTGAGATACAGATTGAGTATAAGTTTTGTGTCAAATGTGTAATATAAAAGCGTTATACAATAATATCCATCTCAGTATAAACTATTGTTTCCAGCAATGTGTTTATTGATCAGCAACGATTGTTTGAAATTGTCTAAAATTGTATGAACCCATACGATTTCTCTCGAACGAAACTAGAATAACGCCAGACTCATGATATTATAGTGATTTTGAAACGTAATAATGTGGCATAGCTTCAATTTCGGTTTTGTTATTCATAATCGAGAGTCCTGACTTATACAAAATCATTTACACATTCGAAAGCTGATTGTGATGTGACTCAACTATTAAATTGATCTAACGAGATTAATGTTTGCTGTTTTGCGATCAACGGTGAACAATGACACATATAGTCTGTATTGAATGAAATATGACAATTTCTACGTGCAACCATCCGTTTATAATGTATGTCGAATAGAACAAATACTGTTCGAACTGAAGCGAAAAAGACAGTTGAATCATAAAACTATCGTTTTCATTTGAATATTACTCAATCTGCGAAATTCACTTAGGTAATTATCGTCGTAACATTTTAACAAGATGTCACTTGAGCAGCTAGACAGCGAAACAAATGAATCAACAGTACACGATTTCCGATGAAAACACTTCAGCGAATAACCGTAGAAAACATCAATATTGCAGCACTCATAAATTTTCAGACAATTACAAGTGTTATGATGCGTGTGCTGTTTAATGTTGATTGTTATTTGAACAGACAATATCAGCGGGAGGCGATGTCGTATGCAGCTCCAAATGAAACAGTTTCGCAATACTTCCTTGTACAATTTAAGTAATATTAATGCATTACACAGCAATATGCATTTCATTCAATTGTAAGCCATTGTTACGAGCAAAATTGTCAATCACCCAGGAACGATTGTTTGAATATGTTTACAAGAAAACAGGTTTATATAAAACTGTGGAATTTATCTGGAACGTAAGTAACAAAAGCAAAAGTAATGTTCTTGCAGTATTTTATCAGTATATTTAAGCTTATTTCTTGTAATTTTGTTTCTTTTACTAATTTTGCTTTTGTAGTAGATTAGCTTTAAGACATGGTTTATTCAATATTTCGGCACATATTCCGAACAAGAGATTGCTAGTTTAACATTGATAATTGTGTAATCTATTTTAGATTATAACACGTAAATACAAAGGAAATACGTCAAGTGACTACAATGATCAAACCCGATGTTACGAATGCTTGTGGTTTCGAACAAAGAGTGTTACAAAGTTAATATAACGAAACAAGTGAAAATAGAACAGAAAAGTTTATAGCGCACTATTTCATTTAAAATGTCGAAAGTTTCAGCGGTCTTGTTACATCATATCGTTCACCAGAGTCGTATAGAACGATCAGTTGTAAAACAATTGAGATACAGATTGTGTATAGGTTTGTGGCAAATGTGTAATATAATTGCGTTAGCAATAACACCCTTCTCAGTATAAAATATTGTTTCTAGCAACGAGTTTATCGTTCAGCAACGATTATTTGAAATTGTTTAAAATTGTATGAATCCATACGATTTCTCTGGAACGAAACTAGAATAACGCCGAACTCATGATATTATAGGTTTGTGGGGAATGTGTAGCATAATTGCGTTAAACAATAACACCCATCTCAGTATAAACTATTGTTTCTAGCAATGCGTTTATAGTTCAGCAACAATTATTTCAAATTGTCTAAAATTGTATGAATTGATACGGTTTATCGGGAACGAACATAGAATAACGCCAAACTCATGATAATATAGTATTCTTGTAACGTTATTTCTTTGGCAAACATTTGGTTCTGGCTTTCTCGCCTGTCATCCTCTCCTGTTGAAGGTGACATTTCTGAAATTTGTGTCTCTTTTCAGGCATATTTCAAAGAAAAAATTCCCATGATTCTCCTTCTGGAAACGAAGCTATTGAATTTCTTTCCAAAAAATTCGTTCTCCTTCCCTGTCAGTCTTGCGTAAAGTTAAATCCTGTTAAATAGTGACGGGAAGTCGAGGAAATCTGCAGTTGTCATTTCTGTGACAAGAAATGGCGTTTTCTTGCCTGTAACACGAATTAATTAGGCCCAATCATAAGGATGATATATTGGAAGTCCATACTTCTTCCTATTCTTTTCAATTAAGCTGTGGTCAGTATCACATTCCATATGAGTGTGACCAGGAACTTAGAATTTATGGTCGATGGAAGAGATATTTTAATTGTTTTGTATTGCGCCCATGTACATTACAGCCATATGACTATTTATTTTTACCTTGGCAAGAATCAGAGTACATTATTACTTGGTGTACATTAGATTCTAGTTCCGTTAAATACTTGTAGACACAAAAAGCTATTTCGTTGGCTCCTCTTTATGCCTGGCTCTCATGCCACATAAAACAATGGGCTTGCTGTCTTTTACAATTGTTTACAGTTAAATTGTAAGTCCACAGCTGTCTATTGTAGAACACAATGGAGTTTGTAACAAGTGGTGTCGGAAGACATTATTGCAAGTCGAAAGTGAAGACTAAGGTATCTGGATTACTATTTGAAATTTCCTTGTCTCTCTTTTTTTCTTCGTATGCCAAATCTGCTTTTTTAGTGTGCTCTTCCCATTCTTTCTTTATTCTGTCATTGTCTTCCGACAATTTCATTCTGATTTGAAATTTGTCACACTCAGGGCATGTATCTGTTCTCGGTTTCTTGATATTCATTTCATGAAAAATAAACTCGTAAATTCTACGGCTCACGGCATTGTCTGGATATTTTATTGTGTATTCCCTGTACAGATTTATCAAAGTAAGGTGACTTCGTAAGTACCTTTTTCCTGATTTTCTTACGCGTATAGTGACTTTCGTAAGTTGGAATGGAGAGAATATGTCTTCTATTTTATGATCGGTCAATTTAGAAGCTGCTGGATGTTTTTCTCTCTCATGTCTTGCTTTGGAATTCCTGACAATGGTGACCTCTCCTTTTGAATAACTGTTTCAATGAAGGCCTTTGTTTCACCGAAAGTTTTCATAAAACATGATTTACAAACTGCCTCAAGCTTTCCATTAACATTTACATTGTACTTTACAGTGATTTGTCTAAAACGCTGTTTTTTTATTCTGTCTTAGAGCGGCGCAAGCGCTATTTACATTGTCAATTATACATGTAAAACATATACATTATATATATATACATTATGCATATTATACATACATTCATACGTGTACAAAGATATATACAGATACATACAATTTCATATGCATTTACATAAATATAATCATACCTCTGTATATCTATGCGCACACACACTTGCCCAAAAAGTCATGTATAAGGACTATAACTTTAAATAAAATCAATGATAGTATTTTAATTTTAGGTTATTCAGTCTTTCGACATCATCACAATCTAAAAATAATAAAATAGTTCTAACTATTCATAAAAATTCTAAAAAGTACTGACGAATTTCATCAACTGAGTACCCTTCGCTACATATAAGTAGTTTTTTTATTTTATTCTTGAATTTTTGGTATGGCAATTTTTTTACATCTGGTTTCAACATGTTATAGAACTTTACCTCTTGTATTTTATACGATTTGTATATTTTTGATAATCTTGTTCTTGGGACTAACAGTAACTGATTATTTCTTGTTTTATATGAATGGGTCTCCGAACTCATAAGAAACTCATTCAAATGAGATTTTACATATAAAATAGAATTAAATATAAATAAGCTAGGAACAGTTAAAATATTATGGCTGCATGGCTGAAGTAGTACGCCTTCCCATCTGGGCTAACCTGGCACCCGAACTCCTTTTGGTTTCAATTGGTTTTGGATATTTTAAGTTCTATGGAATTTTCAACCCATTATTATGAAAATATAAAGAAGAAAAATTAAAAGCATCTAAGTAATTATCAAAATAATCATCAGCTTCTTCGTTATATTCTTCTTTACATTCTAATATAACATCTGGACTGGACGATCCTCCCTCTCTCAGGTTGGACGAATCGCTACTGTCCGTGACTTCAAAGTTCCTCAAGGTTAGATCTTGGGATTCTAAGTCATCTATGCTTTTTGGAAAGTTGAAAGGATATATCAACTATAGCTTTTTTAATAGCTCCTGGCCCCACCTCAATCTCATTCAATGAAGTAGGTTCAGTATTGGAACTACAAGAAATATTTAAAGACTTTTCATTATGAACATACAAGTCATTA